>CAIGRO010272149.1:0-16131 GCA_903798355.1 Fraxinus baroniana | reverse complement strand
AACAATGTTTTACACCAGAAGTTCCTTCATGGACTAATTTTTCTATCACGTTGTGCGCACTTTCCTCATTTTAACGGATAATGTTTCAAAAAAAAAAAAAAAATCGTGGGCACTGCCCCCGAACTCCCATGGGCCCCTACCCCTTCAACTCTGAGACCCCCCTATTTCGTTGGGCTGACTCCCCCTGCATGTAGCACGACAACTTTAATTATTAATTCTAAGAAAAATTTGGTCTGTACGTTACAACTTCTAAATGAAAAGGAATCTTGAAATGGGAAATGACATCATAAACAACCTCCAAAAGGATGGACACAAAAAGCCCAACTTGCTGTTGCTATTCAATTTTAGCCGTTGAATTATGTACAAAATAAATTAGTTTTTAGTATATGGTTCAAATATCAATTTAGTATTCAACCTTTAACAAGAAGCAAAGATCAAAATTAAATGTACGCAATATTATATGCACATCTACTACTCGCAACATAAGATTTATTTATTCAATTTCAAATGATGCACACAAAATCCAGCGGGAGATAAATAAGCTATTTCCGAATTTTTATCAGTGTCTTGTCATACAAATATAGATGTACATATCGTTTGGATTTATTTTTCTACTTAAGAAAATACATGGTATATATATCAATCTGATATAACACTGAAAAATACAAAAGGTCCCATTGTCTCTCACTTTCTATAAAGCAAAAATTGCATTAGTATACCAATTTTCCACAATCAAAAAAGTCTCTCCACCTGTGCTTGAAGTTTTCCTTCTGTGTAACTCCTATCATCTATGGCTCAGGTATGGTATAATCTACATGTAAATTCACCTCACCCCACCCGCCCCACCCCCTCTAAAGATAGTAATGGTGTTCGGACCGTGCTGTGAAGTTGCCGGAGTTTGATATGCCATTTCTGTTTTTTTTCCCTTGATGGGGCAATCACTCGACCAATTGGCGATGCAATTGGCAAGTGAACGTCGAGTCTACACGCACAAAAATAGATGATTTGCTTTAAACTAACATTTAACGCAATGAATAATGATGAGACTATCTTATTTTCCATGGATCTTACCTTTTGAATGGTGATAGCAGAAGGTGGTGTTGAAGGTGTTGACAATGACTGATGAAAAAACCAAGCAGAAAGCAATAGAAGCTGCAGCAGATATATATGGTAATGATACAGAAAAATGAATTCCCTTTTCTTTTCTTTTTTATTAATTTTTACTTATAATAATCTCCAATATTTGTTTGTAAAAACAGGGGTGGATTCAATTGCTGCTAATCTGCAAGAGCAGAAGCTGACTATAATAGGAGAAATGGATGCAGTTGCAGTGGTGAAGAAATTGAAGAAAGTAGGAAAGGTTGATATTTTGTCAGTTGGACCAGCAAAGGAAGAGAAAAAGGAAGAAAAGAAGGAAGAAAAGAAAGAAGAGAAGAAAGAAGAGGCTCCTAAGAAAGAGGACAAGAAACCTGCAGAGGAAAAGAAACCAGAGGAAAAGAAATAAACATATTTTCTTTCTTGAAGTTTTGCATCAAAACTCTTTTCGACGTTTTCACAAACACATACCCATAAATAATATGATGAATCTTTCTCTCCCCGAATAATATCAAGAAGTTATTATTATTTTTTGTTCTTCGGAAAATTATGTAATTTTTCATATGGCCTTGCTCAATCTTTGATATGCCACTTTGTTATCAAGAAAAGTAATGTAATTTAATGGGACGAAGCAAAATTTCGTTCAAGAACTAATACATGAAATGTTTGCAAAGATTACAACTCAATGCGCTACTATAGACATTTATATATCATTTCATAAGATTTGAACCAATAAAATGAATCAAATGAGTTCTTGAACGAATTTTCAATGTGAATGGAGATTATTGTCATGGATACGCAAGTGGATTCAGATCCTTGATTACGAAGATTTCAATTCCTATTGGCTTTCCTTTCTTCCATTTTCTTGAGGGTCATTTTCCATCACAAAAAACTCTCAAAAGGGTCCAAAAAACTATTAAAACCAATTAAATTAGTAACCAAAAAAAAAAACGCAACTTTCGGGATTTTCAAGCATCTTGCAGCCAACCGCTGCTGGATTATGACTTGTAGGAATGATTCATTAGGTCATTCATACGCCACATATTTATCAAATAATAACAGAGGCCGCGTAACAGTGTATATATTATTTATATATTATCTAATAAATATTTGGTCAATTTGTGCATGAACATGAACTAAAATATGCTGAGTCACTGACAGCCCAGAATTTATGACTTGTACCAGTACTCACTTTTCTTATTCAGTTATTTCATGGTGTGAAAACAGATATTGAAGGCCCTTTTTGCTAGAGGTGGCAATCGAATTGAGTAGCTCGTCGGCTCGTACTGTAGCGATCCACAGACTGTTTGGGCTCGTCAAAAAACGAGCACGAGCCGAGCGAACCCGTTCGTAGACAAGCCGAGCTCGTGGGCTCGTGAAAAATCTTTAAAAAAAAAAACTAAAAAAAGCAAAAAAAAAAAAATAATAAATAAAATTTGACGATCCATGAGCTCGTGACTCGCGAGCTCGCCCACGAGCAAACGAGCCACGAGCCGGCTTGGCTCGTGAGCTTGTGGCTCGTTTCTCCACGAGCCACGAGCCGAGCTTGTGGCTTTAAGGGCCGAGCCGAGACACCTCTACTCCATGGCCAACTCGGCAAGAATCATAGAAGCCCTTGAAACAAAATAAGGAGAACATTAGAAAATTCAAAGCAATCCAGATGCAAAAACATTTCCAAATTAACCGCAGAAAATAATTTTGAAGTTGAAGAAATGTCTTGTGCATCTGATTTCCTCATATTGATAGCCACAATAATAAACATTAACACAAAAAATACCAATAAAACAAGGTTGACTAAGAAACATGACGTATGATTGTATACAGAGTTGAATGCAATAATGAATTGAGACAATTTTCAGATGAGTAAACTTGTCGGGAAGCCAGTGCATAAGGCTGAAGTGAATGCAGCCTTAGAGTGAAGTCTACTGCGTTTCACTGTTTTGAGTAATTAATACAAGTATAAAGGTTGGAGTTAACTTACCACAGAATCATTTGAAAAAGTTGTCAAAGTTGGCCAAGTCACAAATGCTAGATAAAGAATGCATTGATAATCTTTAAAAGGAATAGTTCGCACCACTTGAAATAAGTTGTCAAGTTGCTATACATTTAGATACGGATGTAACTAAACAATCAGTGACATGCCAATTAGATAGGTTTCATCAAAAGAAAAAGGTAGTACGAACGTTTGTCAACGTGTACAGACTACGATATATTGGTGTGCCGACACAAGTTTATATACTCCAAGCAATATCTCACTATGCTAAAACAAGGAGAAGTATATTGTTTAAAACTATTCACATTTTCAACGCAATAAAATCTCATATCAACTTAGGACAATATAGTCTTAGCCAGTGAGGATCCTAAATAATTCTTTTGATCCAGAATGCCAGATGCTAAAACATTAGGAAGCAAACAACTTATTCAGTAATACACCAGATTAATTAAAGAAAATAGTCACCTGGATCTTTTTCAGATGGCTTTAGGACAAAGGTATTTCCACATGTAACTGCAACAGGAAACATCTGCATGAAGTTGCACATGAGATTAGAAAGAGAAAAAGTTCTTATACTAGATTGATTTACTAGAACATCAATATTATTTCCCCCACCAAACAAAGGGAAGAAAGATATGATATGATAAGAAAGGAAGGAAGGAAGGAAAGGGGCGTTGATAGATCTGAATGAAATGGAAAGCAATTGAGAAAAATAAAAGAAAGCGGGTTTACCCATAAGGGAATCATTGCAGGGAAATTAAAGGGACAAATCCCAGCACAAACACCTAGAGGTTCTCTAATGCTATAGGTATCAATTCCACTTGACACGTTGGAAACATACTCTCCCATTTGCAGTGTTGCCATCCCACATGCATGTTCCACCACCTCTTCAAGAAAATAAGCACAATGATTAAGAACTCAACCACAATGATTACAGAGTTCAGTTAGAATAAAATGAAAAGAATACATGTATACACACATATACATATTATAAAGGTACTAACCTAGCCCACGGAACACATCACCTTGTGCATCCTTAAGTGTCTTCCCTTGTTCGGTGGTAATGTTCAAGGCAAGCTTATCCTAGAATGAGAATTGTAATAGTTCTAATCAGTATTAATCACAAGAAGAATAAAAACCAATTAGATAAATCAATTCAACATGCTAACCATGTTTTTACGAATAAGATCTTGCAGCTTAAACATAACGCGCTGCCGTGCTGTTATTGGTGTGTTCCGCCATGATGGAAAGGCCTGTTTTGTAGCAGATACTGCAAATTTGAACTCCTCTTTTGTTGTTAACGGTACTTGTGAAACTACCTCTTGTGTTGCCTATGATATCAACCAATCAAAGAAAATAAACACTAAAGAAATACTGATAACTAAATATAAAGAAATTGTATTGTTACAATGTTTCATTCACTAACCGGATTCAAGACATCAATTGATTCTGAATCTACAAAGCTACCACCGACGAGGTTTGGCACTCTCTGAAATAAAAAAAGATTAATGCAATAATTAACCCCAAAGGTTGATGCATACATGCAGTACATGTACTCAGCAAGTGAAAAAGTAAAATAATGAAAACCAAAACTATGACTATGACATTCCTGCTTCCTCTTTTTTTTACCTAACAACATTCATGGATTATAGGCTCTTTTTTAACAACTTTGACACCCTTTTGTCCCTTATATTCTTCTACTTCACGCTAAAGTGAGCATAATTGGAATTCCCAAAGCAGATACATATTATAAAATTCAATAATTCACATTATCCATTTTCATCCTCCACAGGTGCTTTATTTTCAGAATATCAAGTACAATAAGAATGGAAAAAGGGGGAACGAACTACTATTGTATCAAACAAATCAGAAAAGAAAAAGTACTCACAAGCGAATTTCCATTTCTCCAAGACGGTTCGGCAGCAGTTGAAAACTGAGAATTCGCAAGCGCAAATATCCGAGGACTCAACAGCCTCACGTTCCTAACTAAAGCTACACCAAGACGCAAATATAAACACACGTAAACAATAATCAAATCAACGCTTAGAGCTTCAAGTTGCAAGTTAATCAACCAATTCGCTATAACACATACAATACCCATATTCATCAAATGATCGGATAAACAACAAAATTATACACACGCTCAACAGCTCAAGAATTAAATTAAAAACCTCGTTGAAGTGCAAGCTTCAGCACCACCATCGCGAATGTTTGATGAAACAGTAGTCCCGTTGCCATCCTCTGGCTGTATACTGCCTCACCGTAGTGTATGCCTCCGAGGAGATAGAGATCGGCTGGGAATTACTTATAATTTATTTTGAAAATGAGTAGAATTTCTACGTAATTATAGATAGTGGGCCCTAGGGGATATCAAATATATTTAAATAATAATAATTATTTTTTTAAATAACCGTGTATGTTTAGATCAGCTTGCCCTCACGTCGACTAATCACACGAGATTCTAAAATTTACGATCGAATATTCACCTCAGTGCCTTGAGAAAACTCGAACCGATGATAATTGAAAACAAATTCAAGGGCCTACCAATAAATATAAATATATAATTGGGCAAGTTTTATATTTAACTTTTCAATATTCTAACTTCCTAGTTTTATTTTCAGAACTCTTTAATATTCATTGTAAATTACATATTCTTTAAATAAAATATTTTATACGTGGACACGCATTTTTTTTATTTTCACTTTCTTACAAAATCTATTCGAAAAAACTCCACAACAAATAGACCCTTGACATTACTTTCTCCTGGACAGGATTGAGACATCGATTCACATTCTTAGTCATATCTAAAGACTATTATCAAAATAATTTACTTCCAATTGGTGATTATCCTAATAGATTATTCTGAATTGAAATATGCACTTGACAGTGAAATTGCTCAATAAAACAAATCACACAGATGTGTGCAGATGCACCTAATCTTTCTTTTTGTTCAATTATATCTTTTGAATTATTGTAGCGCAGAAGATTGATAACTGTGAACATTATTAAAGAAGAAAACAAGCTAAAATCTTGTTCATCGTACTTTTTCGCTAATACTATATTCGTAATACAAATGTGCACTAAAAGTTTAGCGTCCAGTGCGATCCGTCCAATGATGCTAGCCCCGAAGATATTCCATCAGAATTCAGAATGTCCCTTGAATGTTCAGCAAGAGATTCCCCTTCACTACTTGGAAAATCCTTTGAATGCAACGGTATAGACACCCCTTCCCTGCTGTGAATATCATTAGGATGCAATGGGAGCGATACCACTTCATTATTCGAGAAATCTCTCAAATGCAATCCCAGGGATACAACATCGTTACTTGGGAAATCTAGTGACTGCAATGTATTCTGTTCTTCACCATTATTCGGCCGATCATTTGACATTATGGTCGCAGATGTTCCATTACCAGAAAAGTCTTTCCATTGCTGAGTTACTGTTTTCATCTTGGTGTAAAATTGAACTCCAACTTTACCTGCAACTCGTGGGAATACCATTTACAAATTAGGAACAAAGCACTCTTATAGATCGACAGTTGCTCAAGTGCATTTCAGTATAATGAAGATGTTATACCGTAGAAATTGGTATCTCCGGTAAAAGATGCCTTGGACCCAGAAAATGAGAACAATGGTAACGGTGTTGGAACAGCCAGATTGATGCCAATCTGAGTCCGTTCAATGTTCATATCAGAGCTCAAAGTTAAAATAAGTTGTTCAGACAGCTTAAAGAAGATAGTTAACATGGTGAAAAACGAACTTACTTGCCCAGACTCAACCTCATTCTGAAATTTCCTTGCAGCAGCACAGGAGGATGTAAATATGGAAGCTCCATTTCCATGTCTACTCCAAGAAAATAGAACAATTTAAATCAGACGAAAACTGATATACGAAAGATACAAAAACTCATGGATATCCAAGAAGAAGCCATACTTGTTTCTGTTTACAATGCTTATTGCCTCTTCTAAAGTTGCAGCCTGGGCACAAGAAGTCAATAAGTAAACAATTATGTGAGTGAACATAAGATATAAGCAGCAACAAACTAGAAATGCTATATGTGTAAAATAATAGATCGACCTGCATACAAAGAAGAACTGGACCCAAAATTTCCCCCTGCAGACACCAAGATTAAAATTTATCAAGGTTTGCATTTCCTCTTGCCAATGCTCATAAACTATACACAAGGTTCTCAGAACAAGAGACCAGATACCATGTAACCCTCCATGTCTTCCGTTACATCAGTCAAGATTGTGGGTCCAACAAAGTTTCCCAGCTCATATTTAGGAACCTATTTTATTCAACAATAAACAGTAAGAATAAATAAATGGACTCATACTTTTCATTCATTAATAGTAAAACACTAGTGGGGGAAATAATTCATAAATAACTATAATACCAATTAAGGCACAACAAGAAAATACAAATAAACATTTATTTGTCTCTTAAGGTTCAGTCTGGCATCTATATAATCTGTACACGCAATGTGCGCCAAATTATTGCTCCTTTTACAGCCTTCAATTTATTTATAAAAATAGTTTCAATATTAGCTTCTCTAAATTTTTTGCTTTTTATGTTTCTTTTGAGTGTGTGTACTAGGATAAGCCAGCTGATAAACACACATCAGGTATCAATATGCATACTGCATCTGAAAAAGTAGAAATGTAGAGCAGGAAGATATACCAGAGTCTTTCTCCCATCAAGGACTAATTGAGCACCATTGTCAACAAATGTTTGCACCACCCTGGCTATCCGTTCCTTAACCTACATATGCCAGAGATAGCACATTACATATACTAGGCAATAAGCAGAATGAGGAGAACTGATAGACAATAGACAATATAGCTTTGCTTGTATTACCAAAAGCAACAATTGCAAAACATTTCATAATGCCATAGCACCCTCACTATCCAAATTTATCTGAAATTGATAAAGGAACAATATCTATGACCACACCTGCTTACTAATCACTGGACCAATGTCCACACCTGGTTCAGTTCCAGCATCTACTCTGAGTGCTTTGGCGCGTTCCACCAACTTATCTTCCCTGGGGTGGATATTAGAATACTGTCATACTAATAAATCGAATTTCCACTCCCAAGCTCATTATAAAAAGCACTGTTAAGTGTTAATCGAATACAGTTGGTCAACTAACATTAAGATAAATCAGAAGAATCAAATAAGACCAGAATAGCCCCCCAAGTGATAAGTGCTGCTAAAGAATATAAACACATACACGTATCCTGATCACCTAGGCAAAGTTCTACACTTATTGTGTAAAAATGAGGCTAATGAAGAAGAACTATAATCTCATTATTTAACTCCCACAAAAATGTAATATGTAGAATGCTCCATAATTTTTTGAAATTTACACACTTCAGCTAGACCACAATAAAATTTACACACTTCAGCTAGACCACAATAAAATTTTCTCAACCCAAACTACCTTGTGGATAAGCAGGATTGCTCAGGTTTTTCTCCCTGATGAACAAATTTCAACAGAACCAAACAAAATAATCATGCAAAACTAAAGAGAATAAGTATAATACCAAGATTTTGAGCCTCCAACAAAGATGAGTGCCGTACACATTTGTACTGAAGAACCAAAACCAGCAGTAACCAGAGAATTTAAAGTTGCCTCCATGTTCGCATCTGGCATCACTACTGCATGACTCTTGGCACCAACATTGATCTGAAGAGAATAGCCAATTAACTAAGGCATAACAACCCGAACAATCTTGATATATCCAGAAAACAAAAGACCAACAGTAACTATTCTCTAGCAACTAGAGCACGCGCAGCTACCAAACTGGAGAACTGCTCTACCTGAACACACTTACTGTTGACAGATGCTCTAGCATGAATATACATCCCCGGCTGGAAACAGACAAAGTAAATATGTAAGGATATAACTAACCTGTAAATAAATGGTATAATCATAACAAAATAATTCATATAAGGCAAGATAAGTGAGGGCCATAAAACTTGTGCATTATTTAAAAAGATGTGTCTACTTATACACCATAACCTAATACATAGGATGAAGTATAATGTTTTGGCATGCCATTAGAGTGTGGATTATTAATTCAAGATCGCTCACAGAGTAAGGATAGAGTGAGTAAGGGAAAAGCGATGATCAATGGAGTAAGTGAGGCACTAGCCAAAAGTATGCAATGGTTGGCGTTGAAAAGTTACCAAGTGCTCACTTCACACAGTTGGGGACACCTCTTATACACCACAATGTAGCCATGCAAAGCCACATAAAAGATGTAGGCCAAGATGTCAGTGCACATGTGACAATGAGCCGCAGGTATGCTAACAAGCACTCGGTCATATTATATATGATACTAGGCTACCCGCTGAAGGGGATAAGGTTCCAAAATTTGGATCTTTTTATATTTGTGTAGGGGTCAGAAGAAAAGATGTCAGGGCTTTGGTATAGGTAGATTATAAAAGACGCTTCCTGCATAAAATAGTGAAGATATTATTATGTGACTTATAAGAATGGTTGGATAATCCCAACAGTAACCGTTTAAGCACTCTGAGGCAGAATATCAAGTGATGTCAAGGAGAATGAAATCCATTTTGAACGTATGAGGTAAGTTCTTTTTAACCACCATCCTCTTACTGTCTTTCTCCATGTACACGGAAAGGAACACTATAGACTTATACTCCTTTCTCCACAATCTACTATGCAAATCACATTCTGAAGCAGCATTCCTAAAAGAACATTCCAACTCCTTTCATACTGCATTAACTTCTATATGACTGTCATAATGTCATTCCAATGATATCCAGCAAATATTGCTGCTGTGCAAAAACTTACTGCATCTGAACCAACATGTGACACAGCTTTAATATCTTCATCATCACAGATAGCGTTAACAATGTCCTGCACAGATGTCAAAAACAAAAAATAATCATTTAAGTGCATCAAACAATAAAAGTAGGTTGATGTCATGTGGTTCAACACACAGTCTAAAGGAGTAAAATTAGGAAAAAAAAGGCAACTGCACCTTCTGGCATTACCATACTCCAATACGTCAAAAATCCAAATATTAAATTCAATGGCATACAGATAATGGTACCAGAAATGATTACATCCCTTGAACTCATTTCAATACAAGGATATCAAGAAGTACAGATTTTAACTAATGACAAACTTAAAGCTTACATTGGTGCCATGAACAATATTTAAGACACCATTAGGTAAACCAGCTTCCATTGCCAACTCAGCAAGATGGACACATGCCCCTGAGAGCACAAATGAATGAAGAATGAAGGAAAGCGTAGAAAATATACGAGTATGCACAAGGGACTGATTGACAAACAAATACATTTATAAACTGAGAGAACATTTCGCAGTACAACTCTATAAAGAAAATAATTAAAATGATAAACATATCTTAAACTANAGGGTTGCCTAATTTCATGTCGTTTTTGGACGGTTTAAGATGATAGTACATTCCCCATGTATTATGTTTTGATTTTTTAATTAATATATCGATTACTTATCAAAAAAAATGATAAACATATCTTAAACTAAAGATGTCTCGATTTTTTCAAACTCATTGCATCCTTTAGTTATTACCTGGAGCTATCTCTGATGGTTTTAAAATAAAGGTATTGCCACATGTGATTGCAATTGGAAACATCTGCAATAAAATTGTAACACTTAAGGAAAAAACACAAGAGAAACAAGAAGAGAATGCATGCGATCATTGGACAAACTGTAAAAGCAAAAAGAGTTAAAAAAAAATTCAACACCTAAAGAATAACATAGCAATTTTTAGAAGTGAGATACGTAACTTAATGAGAACTGAATTAAACCAAATGATACTAGGCGAGATCTTAATTTAAGATACATGCCTTCCCAGATGTTCTCAGTTCCCGTATCTTTTTCACTCCATTTTTCTCAAACCAAGGCACTGTCCAGTTTAGGATTTTAGAAGATGTATGGTAACCAACAAGAGCTCCACTTTTCTCACCCCCATCAGGATTTTGTACTTCATAATTATCCATCCCAATTCACATCCAAACATAGTGGCACTAACTCTTGATTAAGCAGTTATCTTAGGATGCATCATTTGCATCTCCTGCAACTATATTTCATTCTAGCAAGGGCATTTAGACTATTTAAAAGCTCACTAGTATTCAATAATAAAAGTGAACATACTGAATAAACAACTAATGGCATATGGATGACTGAATAGAAATAACAGCTTACCAACAATGGGATCATGGCGGGAAAACTGAAAGAACATATTCCAGCACAAACACCAAGAGGCTCGCGAATGCTATAACTATCAATTCCATTTGATATATTTGAAACAAAGTCCCCCATCTGCAACACTGCCATTCCACAAGCATTTTCCACCAGTTCTGTGAAACAAAATGTTAACTATTGGAAATGAAGATCTGGCAACACTTGAGAGAATGTTGATTTTTGTTAACACTGTATTTTGAACATATTGAATCCCCTCCACACACCTTCCTTTTCTTGCTTGCTTTAAATAGGCAAGGAGAAGATTTCGGACCAGTTCTATTTTTATTTACTGGTAACTGTCATCCAGACTATCCACTTTTCTAAACATTATGGACTATGGACAATTACGTAATTAGAGAAAGCCCTTTGGCTAATAAATGAACTTCACCAATCTTGCCAGCTTTAGCCCTGTTTGGTTTGGCTAAAAATCAGATTTTAGTATATTTTAATAAAAGTTAATGAAACTTGGGTGGTTGAAAAGTTGATAAAAGTTGTGAGTCCCAAAAAATGTGTGGTTGAAAATGAGTATTAGAAAATTTGGGCTACACATGGGCTTAATAAGATTCAGAAACACTTTCAATTATCTCTCTCGTGTCTATTTCAATCAAATTCCAACTAAATATGTTTGATCAAGGCATTCCATTTTCAACTCTAGATCCAATTAAATTTAATTGAAGGAGAATTACACAAGAAGAAGATAAACATGCTCACCAATCCCACGGGACACGTCATTAAATGCATCCTTTAATGTCTTACCCTGCTCCGTCGTAATAATGCTGGCAAGCTTATCCTGAAACAGGATTATAGTGTGTCCTATTAATCAACCTTCGAAAATTGATGAAAAAATAAATAAATCAATGAGTAGAAATACACTTACAATATCTCTCCGAATAAGCTCATGAAATTTGAACATGATACGTTGACGGGTTGCAACTGGTGTATTCCGCCATGATGAAAAAGCTCTTTTTGCTGAAAATACTGCAGCCTTAAATTCCTCAACAGTCGATAAAGGAACTTGAGCGACTACTTGCTGTGTAGCCTATAATTCATTTGGAAACTGTATGTGTTAAAAGCTGATAGAATGAAAACGGACAAAGTTCCTAAAATGTTATGAACTTACAGGGTTTAACACATCAATAGACGTTGATGATTGTGAGTTAACAAATCTACCACCAATGAGATTGGGGACCCTCTGCAAGATATATCATTAATGATTCAGATTGGATACCATGTCAGCATGTGAAGTTGGTGATTACTTACTCAAGCATTTATAGGAAGGGTTGCCTATCTACACAAGGGCAAATTCCTGCAACAATATCCATTTTTGGGAGGAAGGTAAATCTATTTGGTGGAAACAGAATTGCAGATATAAAGTAAAAGGTGGAGAATCGTGCGAACTAGAAGTGCTAAAAAGGAGGGTTTGATTAGGGCATTCTTTTTGAGATGCAGCAATTCCCCAAAACTTTCGAACATATGCTATGTTAAGCAATTTTTTTTCCATGGTTAATACAGCCTGAGAATTTCATTTCCAGCATAAATGTGTGGTTTTAAGACTTTGAGAACTCATTCTTATGGCCAGTATCAGAAACCCAACATCCCCTATTGCTTACCACAACTAATAATTAAAAATATCTGCTGCCTCAACACTCCCAACCTTCCAAAATGAAAGCGTATACAGAAAAACAACCAAGTTGGAGTGTGTAAAATTACTGGGGGATAGCGCTTCTTCCATGATGACTCAGTCGATGTTGAAGGCTCGGAGTTTCCTTCTGCAGCTGTAAGAGGTCTCAATGTCTTCAATCTCCTCACTACATCACCGGTATAAAAGAGTTTCGTCATGAGGAGTTTCACTACTTATGTAGCATCTCAACATCTTCAGAATATACATACATATAAATAAATCTGGGGTCTCCACTAGGACACATGATTTAAAATTCTTGCCATGCACCCATTGTCCCCCAGCTTTAAAGAAAAAAAAAAGAGGAAAAAAAGCAAATGAAAAAGGAACATATGAGAAAATGACAAACGGGTGTGCAAGGGAAAAAGAATGGAGGGAGGGCAACAGAAAGGGAGAGAGGTAGAACCCAAAACATGAAGAATGTAACATGCATAACTGCATGATATTAATCGTGATAAAAACATCATTTACTTGTTGGAGGAAACCCAAGAGTTTAACCCCATAAGTAGTGATATGTGTTGGAAAAGCAATGAAAAACGTTTATGATTTATGCTTGTTTTTAATTTGAAAATCTGTTTGAGAGATCTGGCTCAGATTGTTTTTGCCATTTTGGAAGATTACTAATTTTCAAGCTTTTAGATAGATTTTCTCTACTAGCTTTTAGGAATCTGAAAACAGAAAGGCTGGTAAAGTTTTACAAATGTGTATGATCGCTATCATGCAGTCAATTTGATTCAAGAGAGTGCTAAAATCTATTAAAACAAACACCTTAATAGGAATTGCTTGTGAGATAGACTCTTCTATCATCCTTGTAGGACGATATAGCTGGTGTACCCCCTTCTGATGTGGGGGTCCTTTCATGTCTTCTTATGTGCTTAGGGGCACCATGCTGAGCCAACCTAATCTCTTCTTATTGTGAAGAAAATCCTTCTTTCCTTGAGAAAATGAGGTTTACACTTAAATTGATCGAAGGTCATGGATTACTATAAAAGTGCAAAAGGCTGACACAAGGTGGTGAAAAGATGATAATTTCTCTCAGATAAATGTAAATATCCTGGTATTTTATAAGTTAATAGATAATAACTACTCCAACCATGAATAGGATAAATCAGATAATCAAATCGCATAAATGTTAAAAAACCCAATTTTACAAGTTATTATAAAGGAGACTGAACCTGTAGTGTTCCCCTGCCGGAGCTTGGCTTTAATGTTATAAACATGCTTTGGTGTTGATAAGAGTTCAGGATTGCTTTGTCTTAGTCTTTTTAGTATTTGGCGTGGTTTTAGACCCGCTTCTGTCATCTCTTTGATTAACACTACTTCTTTCTCATTAAAGCGACGAGCAGAGGGATGCTCGGAGATGTCCTTCATTGGTTCATGGTTGTGTGAACCATTCTTAACAGTAAGTACCCACAGACCATCCTCCCTCTTACCCACAAGTTCAAAGGGACAGTTTGTAAGTCGAGAGCCAGATTTTCTTTTGCGTGCATGTTCGCCAGAGGCCTCCTCAATGGATTTACGCCTATCTCGATAAACACCTCCTCTATCACAACCAAGGACTACAACTTTGTCCTTCTTGGATTGTTTGATGGTAACAACATATCCCTGGGATATGGCAAACTCCCCAACATGTTGAATAAGTTCCTCACGGTCAATGAAACTCCCAGGTGGAGGAGGAAGCATCTGCAAAGCGTCACTCAACTCCATGTAACTGGTCCCAGCCAATTATGGGGAGGACAGACCTACATCAAAGGTGAAATTAACACTCTTTTGAACACGATCAAGAAGACCTTCATACTCTGTCTTTACATTGTTATCTGCAATGCCTGAAATTATCAATACAGGCTTTAACTTAGTTCACTTTCATCAAAACCTCAAATCATTATACGATCCGCATCTGAACTATTCCAGTTGAGCATTTTCAATAAAATTTGAACAAAATGATAATAATCTCGCGGCTTAGAAATTAGAAAAACAACTATTGACTCCACAATTGCTATTAGTTCATTAGACATTAGGTAAGCTATATTAACAATTAGATGAATTTCTCGAGGATTGATTTTTCCAGTTATTGGGGAATTAGAAGATACGGAGAAGGAGAAGAGGGTGTACCAAAGACGTAGATGTGACGACGTTAGGTTTTCGTTTGTTCTTTCAGCGCTCCTCTTTTCCAGTCCGGTAGTAAAAATGGCGCCGTTTGCTTTCTCTGTAAAAGAGTGTGGAAACAAGGATTGAGTATTGGAGATAGCGATATCCCATTTCCACTGGCTTCTTATAGCCCTAATTCGCGGCCCGATTAATTCAAAAAAGTTGCCTCACGATTAACGAAATAACATATTGTTAGTTATTGCAATTAAAATTAAGCTTTTTAATTTTTCAACTACAATTTCAATTTGCTAAAAACTGAATTTTAAGTAAATTTTGATTAAAATTGATAAAATGTGTTGTTAAAAATTTGAAACTTATTTTCAACTACATATTTTTCAATAAAATAATATTTTTTTATCAAATCAATATCTTTTCCTTATTTTTTAACAACATATATATTTCTCATCATATCGCTATTTAAAACACATTATTTCTTTAATAATTTTCATCAAACACACTCTTGACAAAAATTGAGAATCTCATAACAAATGTTATTATATATTGTTGATTTTAATTTAAATATTTATATATATTTTTTAAGTAAATCAGATAGAGACTATGTACTTAGCTCCTATTTGGTTAGGGATGACAACAAAAAGGTATGAGAGGGGTCGGTCATTCCCACTCCCGTCTCGTTGTATATTTTTGTCACCTTATTTTATCCCATACTCAGTTAAAGCAGGGCAAGACAAGTTTCTTTTTATTTTTTTATGTTATCATTTTTTTTTTCAATTTGTTCAGAACAACTTATGTTCTTTTTTGAAAATGATGACAAATCTTTTATGGGATATTTTCACAAATGTCCATAATTAAGGGTATTAGTTGAAAAATGTCCAATTTTCAAATTTAATACTAAAGTGTCTATTATGCCCTTAATGAAAAAAAGGAAATTTGAATCTCTACGTATTCTCGACATTTCAAATGTCATTCTCGACATTGGAATCATGTTTTATAT
>CAIGRO010272134.1:0-15801 GCA_903798355.1 Fraxinus baroniana | reverse complement strand
GGATTTTCATACTTTCCAACTGAGATTCGAACCCTTTTCGCTGACCTGATAATGAAATTCTGTATATTTTGTTTTCTTTCGAAGTGGAGCAATTTTTAACTACAAGGAGGTTATGTAGAATGTAGAACTACAATTTAAAAATCAAATTTATCTCGAATGGCATAGCTTCTGAGGCGGTCAAGATTGGTGCAAACTAATGGTTTAATTAATTGTTTTATTCGTCACTATTGTTATTGTTATTACACTTTATTCATTATTTAGGTTTTCTTTTATTTAATTTGATTAGAGAATGAGGACTAGAATTTAGATTAGCAATAGGGTTTTGTTTTTTGCACTACATTTTAATTGCAATAAAGATTTTCAATTTTTACTCATCATCGCACTAACGTTCTCAATTTTTTGTTGCATTTTTATTCTCATTCTTTCATTAATTAGATTTTGGAACATCTTGTCCTTGATGTTGATTTTTGTCCAAGAAATCTATTACAAGGCATAAATGACGTATTTAAATGAACATTATTTTTAACGGATGTTTGAAGTTTAGGAATANCTCCTCCACGCTATTCATTAACTGTGGGTTGTGATTATAGATTAAACTATGTTTTGCCTTAGTTTAGTTAATTTATGGATGTGATTATGAGTTGGATAGGGTTGCCGACACAAATTCATAGGCCATCATCAAGGCTCTTTGAGCAATTTGGTACACATTAAAATTTTCATTTTCATTCTTCTACTCATTTTCAATTATACATTTTTCAATAAAATAATATTTTTTATTACATTAATAACTTTTTTTTTTTTTTTCAACTATACATTCTCCATCAATCTACTATTTCAGAATACGTTCTTTCAAAATAATGTGACAAATAATGTCACGTAAACGCACCCTAAGTAAGAATATGATCAAAAAGTTGGGGATATAACTACAACGATGACCAATTGTTGATTACTTGAACTACCTCGACAAAATAGTGACTTTTCTCCAGTTTTGTGATTCAAGTTATCGGTATTCGGATCAACTAGTCTTTAATGCCTTATTCTCTTACATTCTTATGGCACATTTATTTAATGCTTTATTTTTATCATTTTTCAATGCGAACCATCACTTTATTTTGCCTAATTAAATGTGACGTGCTATGGAAGGATATTCATAAATGATCATTTTCACTTGTTTTTGTTGCAATTGGTTGGCATTCCACCTCACGAGCACCACTAAATATTCCGTTAAAATCTCAATCGTAAAGACCCAATAATTCACACCATCTGAATCAACGGTTCAACTGTCAATTCATACAATACCCCCTCCAACCCCCACTTTTTTCTTTTGCTTTTCCGAAGGAAAGGCAAAGGAATCTAAAATCCCTTTATTCAGCACCTCCCCGGAAGAACTCCGGCAGGGCGGAGCTCGGCAAAATGCTAGTGGAGAAAGTGGCTCCGTTGGAGGTTGATGATGAAGCCACTACCACAAACCAAGAAACCTGTGAATACCAGGCAATCTTAAAGCCAAAACCTCAAGGATGTGATGAATTTTGCACATTTGAAATCAAGAAGTTGATTAATATTCGTTGCAGGGTGGAAGATGCAATTCTTGGAAATACCCTGTTTGGGAAAAAGAAAAAGAAAAAGAAATTCTTTTCCAAAGGAAATGACAAGAAAAATGAAGATAATTTGAAGGACATTACTTTATGGGGTGTCCCTTTATTACCTAGCAAAGGTCATCAAGGTACAGATGTTGTCCTAATGAAATTCTTGAAGGCAAAAGATTACAAGGTGTCTGATGCATTCAAAATGCTGCGCAGAATGCTGAAATGGAGAAGGGATTTTGGAGCTAATGAAGTTCTTCGTGAAAATTTCGATCCCGGGCTCGAAAGTACTTTGTTCTTGAACGGCAAGGACAAAGAAGGCCGCCCTTTGTGTTACAATGTGTTGGGGGAGTTTGTTAATAAGAAATCCGGGAACCAATTCAATGAGAAAAGAGAGGAGTTTTTGAATTGGAGAGTTTATTGTTTAGAAAAAGGGATTCAGAATCTTGATTTTAAACCAGGTGGGGTGGATTCAATTGTTCAGATCACAGATTTGAAGAATTCTCCAGGGCATGCTATAAATGAAGTTAGGTGGATTAGCAAGAAAGGGCTGATGCTGCTTCATGATAATTACCTTGGAATCGTTTACAAGAATGTAAGTTTGAGCTCGAAGGAATCTGAAAATCGTCAAATTTTAGGAAGATTCTTATACGAGGAAATTAAAGAAAATTGGACAGTATAATAGTTTTTTCTTAAAATTTGCAAATGATTCTAAACATTGTGCTGTTGCAGTTTATTATAAATGTTCCAGCATGGTTTCTGGCTCTGCACGCTATAAACTTGAGGCTCATTACCCAAAAGAGCAAGCACAAGTTTGTTTTCGTCAAGTCCTCGAGAGTCACAGAAACCCTTCTCAAGTAAGTTTATTCTTCTCTAACGGTTTAAGCTCTTAAACTTAATAACGTCAAATTTCATTGGAGTTGTAGGTATGCCACTCCAGAAAACTTACTAGCTCAATATGGTGGCCTTATGAGAGAAAATGACACCGAGTTCTCAACAGATGACAAAGTTCTTGAAATAAATGCTAGAGCAAATACAACTGAGCGCATTCAGATACCTATCAATGAGGTATTTAACAGTCATTATGTACAGTCCTGTTCAGTCGAGTTCGACGTATCTAACACTCAATTCTATATAAAATTGACGCAGGCGGACGTGACAATGACTTGGGATGTAACCGTGGTTGGGTACGAGGTGACATACAAAGAGGAATTTATTCCGGAGGATGATTGTTCGTACAAGATTTTGCTTCAGAATGAGAAGAAAATGGGCGAAAGTGTAAGAAACTCATTTCCCATTAGAGAACCTGGGAAAATAGTGATAACAATAGGGAATGGGACTTTCAAGAAGAAAAAAGTTTTCTATAGGTATAAGAGCAGGCCCAGTGTCCCAATGTATATGTTGAGGAAATGATGCACCGTACTTTATCTTCTGATATTGAAGTATATGGACAATGAAATTGTGTGTATAATCAATAATGTATATAATTTTGTTCATTGTATTGTTGACGTTGGACTCTCCTGAATGAAGGTTAAAAAATATTTACAAGTGGTAGAGGTGCGTCCTTCCTGATCCTCTCGAAAAAGGTCTTTTCAATGCTCTAACACTCACACCGGATATGGACCGAATTGTAGTCACAGTGTTTGAGTTGCTCAAACATGACTGCTCGAACAAGCAAGATGTTTTGATATTTTCTTTTCTTTCTTTCTCTAATTCAAGTTCCCGCAAATGTGCGAAAGAAAAATAAGGGGAATTAATCTAGTTGTACAACCTCGGTTGACAACCACTCACATGCATGTGGGGTCTGCATGTTTAAAAAAGCCAAAAATAATAAAGCGGCCCCACTCCATGTGAGTGATTGTCAACCGAGGTTGTCAACTTAGGAATAGAGTCAAATGAGTTGGTACAAAGGATACGATGGGACGAGTTACTCTATTTATGGAAATAATACTCTTGACAACTTTTATGGTGCATTAAATTGTGATACTAAAGGTATCAATATCAGTCTATACTTTAATTAAGTGGACCTTTTTTATTTTTATTTTATTTATTTATGTTCTTTTTTATCTTTAATGCTCATTTCAAGCATTCTTCTCGTAAATTCCTTAAGAGGAAAAAGGGGAAAAAAAAGGTAGAAATGCTAAAAAAGGTGTTTAAGCCTACCCATGTTGATTCTTGTGGGTTGAACGTAAGTTTCAAGCTATCTTAGAATCTTTGCAAGTGGGAAATGACAAAGCAGACACATTTCCATGAAAAAAAAAAACAATAAGAGTGCGTTTAATTGTCAATATTTTTTATGAAAAATGTGTTTTTTATCCAAATTTTTATTTTTGTGCTGTTTGATTGGCATTTCTTTTTTTATGAAAAACATTTTCACATTTTTAGTCACGTGATCATATTTTACTCAAAATTAAGGAATTTAGCTTATTTAGGGAAAGTAGGATTTTGTTTTCCGGGAAATTCACTCTCCCTTTCTCTCTCTCTCTCACGTATTCCCTCTCTCGCATCTACTCATCAATAAAAAAATGTACGAGTATAATATTTTCTAAGTTGAAAATTAAATCAATCAAACACATTTAATTAATAATTTTCATACAAATAAATTTTAGGTAATTGAGTTTTCTAGATTTTTTTATGCAAATTTCATGCTCGCATTAATTTTTAACCTAATTTTTTTTTTTTAATATTTGTCAATTTCTTATTGATATGTAGAGAGGATAGATGGCAGAGAGAGAGAGAAGAGTGAATTGTCCGAAAAATAAAATCCACATCTCCCTAAAGAAAATGTTTTCCTTATTTTTAAGGAAAATATAATCATGTGATTCAAAGTTGGAAAATATTTTCCATGAAAAAAATTGTCAATCAAACATTCCAAAAGTAGAAATTTGGATGAAAATGAAATTTACATGAAAAATAAAGCCAATCAAACACATTTTAGTAATAAGAAAAAGGGCATATATTCTAATTTCCAAGGTATATTTATAAATTTAGATAAGGCAAGTCATCATATTCTTTAATTTTATGCTCGTAAATTTCTATGTAAAGTTTCTAAGAATCAAATAAATAATTATAATAATAAAAATCAATTCTCATCGAAATAAATATTATTATCAAAGCTCTTCGGACTTTTCTAATTAATATTACCGTATCTATACCTTTTAATTAATTAACTAGAAAATTATTTCAGTAATAACAAGACAGTGTGTACATAATAATGCCTCATATTAAATATTTATCGGTCGATATAACAATTACATGTTGACAAGTAATAAAATCACATTTAAGGAAATAAAGACACAATCGAAAACGATGGCTTTCTATCTATGAGAGGCAAAATTGAAATTACAAATGCAAAATTCTTAAACTATCCTAAGTGTGTTTGGTAGAGATTAAAATCGGATTAAAATTGAAAATTAGCTGTTATTCTTGACTTTTATTAGACGAATGAGACCAATAACGACTATATTTTCAATTTTAATCGATTTTTGAGCTCTACCAAATATACTCATTTGGGTGCGACCTTCCTGCCCCTTTTCCAACCCCAAAGCATATGGACTTCGTACAATGACAATAATTAACCTCTTCAACTTAACATCTAAGAGTATCTCCAAGAGACTCTTTCTCTTTAAATATGAGATGCTCTCTATTTTAAAGAGTCAGCATCTAAAATTACGCTCCAAGAAACTCTTTAAATTAACATTTTAATTTAGAGAGTGGTTAAAGAGCTTGTTGGATTACTTCAAAATTTTAACTCTCTAAATAATAGAATATTCTCTTTAAAAATAGAGAGTCTCTTGGAGATGTTCTAATACATCGAAAATGAATACAAACGAGGAACATTCTTAAAAACGCATTGATTTTAAGAATACTCTTGAACTTAGAGGTGAATAATTCATTGATTCGTAATAACACATACCGAATAATCCACGAATAATAGGAAACAATCCAAAAATATGTGAAATTTAATTCAAAAATAAAACAATAGCCTTAAACACTGCAATGAATTAAAGAAACTAGTGATTTTCTATTAATATTATATTAATTTGTTGATACAGTAATTAAAAGGAATCAGTACCATCTTTTTAATCACTTTAGCGTAAGAATTAAGTGGTTAATTAATCTACTTAATTTCTGTATTATTAGTTATCCAAGAATAATTCTACCTCAGACCACTATATATATTAAAAAAAAACTCCTACATTTTTGCTCTCTCTCTCTCTCTCTCTCTCTCTCTCTCTCTCTCTCTCTCTCTCATGTCTTGCTTGAATTTGAGAAGATTATTGCCTCCAAGAGAAGTATGGAAGGTGATAACCAGCAAATTTCAACTGAGACAGCAAAAATCCAAAGCGATCAAGGAACAGAAAATCCGATCCCGAAAAGCTTCCAAGAAACTTTCATGGCTAAAACCAAACGTTTCGATTCAACCTAAGAAATTCAAACGCAAAAAACCTGCTACTTTTGGTTTTCAATATCACAGCCTGTGTCATCTACAACAAAGAACAACTCCTTTGTACATAGATAAGCTGTTTATACAACCTGTATCTGTAGTCGAAGAGCAAGAAGTGGAAGAATCAAGTGAAAATAAGGAGAAATGTTCATCAAGTTCTGATTATAATCAGAAAAGTAATTATATGCAAGAATCCTTCGAGGACGTGAGCATGCAAGAAGCAGATGATATGTGGGAATCATTGGTGGCATCACCGCAAATGAATGGAATTAATGAGAGAGCTGAAGAGTTTATCGCCAGGTTCCGGGCTGAGTTGCAGGAGCAAGAAATTTTGGCTCGTCGATAGTAACTTTTTAATTTTTATTTTTTTTTTAAATATGATTTTCTACTCTGTAAATTATTTTTAAAGTAATGCTATTTAGTTTTTTTTTTTTTAATATGTAAATTATTTTGAAAATAATGCTATTCAGCACCATGTAATTTTGACGGACTTCAAATATTATTTAGTCCATGTTTGATACAACTTAGATTTTGATAAAAAAAAATAATGTTAAAGTCAACAATTAATTTTAATAACACATTTTATGGGATCCACAACTTTTATTGATTTTTCAACTACACATTTTATTATCTTTTATCAAAATCTACTAAAAATTCTGATTTTTAGTTGCGCCATATAATTTTGTTCGATGTTGTGTATTTTCTATTTAATACTTGCCATGCTTTATATAATCTGCTGAATAATTAGTGCAAAATAAAGTTTAACTTATATTATGAGTACAAAATATAAAAAGAAAATTAATATTGTATCGTTTGATGATTATCACTAGTCTAGGCGACAGCGAGACTCTAGACTGGATGCTCAACTACCACATAGACAAGTACTATTTTCCTTTAAAAATAGATAAAATATTATTCTTTAATCAATTAACTATAATTGATAAAATGTAAACTAGTATGGTATCCACCAATAATAAAAGGATATAATCTGGCTTTGTTTGTAGTAATCTAATTCAAGCGGTAATTAATTATAAGTAGAAAATAATGCTAGAAACTCCAAAGAGAACAGCAAATATTAGGACAAAATAAACATTTCTTTACTATTATATTACCAACTACCAAGAATGGCAACGTCATGTCCAAATTCTTTACTTGTTAATTATAATTCCCTATAATGACATTAGTAGGCTACAATACTCTCGTCCAAACACGAAACAAACAATTTCTTAAGAATGAATACAAGCTGCAAAATTTCCTCAAAAGGTCGAGGTTTTACCTTGTACTACATGACGCTAAAAAGAAAAACGACATCCTGTTCCATCAAGAAACCGATCAGTATGCCACCCTTTAGACTGCAGCTCCGACAGAAAGGGAGAAAATACGCTATTCATCCTCTCATACGCATCTTGCAATGCAATCTCAGTAGACAGATTAAAAGACTTCTCTATATCTGCAGCATATGCAGCAACCAGCCACCCCCTCAATGCATCTTCGCCAGTCGCATTGTGCTCCAATATCATATCCGTCCATCTACTTCCGAGATGTAAAATAAATTTTTCCTCGGGAAACGTTCTTTTAATCTGGTGAAGCTCCGAAGGCTTGACAGCCTTGTGTAAAGGCCTTCCAACTGTAACATTTCCCGCTTCCTCAATAATTCGGCCAGGAAATAAGAGATCTTCTCCATACCTTAGATCAGCAGGACTAGAAATTTTACCCGTCTGTTTCAATATTGGGAAAAATATAAGTTGCTCGAATTCTGAAAATCTAAAATATCTCAAGCTGGCACATTTGGTAACAGACCTTCACAAAATCTGCCACGATCATTGCGGTTCTCTGTGGATTTAGTGTATTGACAGGAGCAGCTCGCATCTCTTCACAGACACTGTAAATATGTAGTAGAGAAAGAAGAGGTCCAACCACCAACTGCAAGATACTAAACACAATGAGAGCAACTACACGTCTCGGGACAGAAAAATCTTAAAAAGTGTAATCAACAGCGACAAATACTACTCAGCAAAACTGAATACGAACTATTTAAGTAAGCTCAATTTATGTACTAAGTGGACTAATATAGAACCAAGAAGCAAAGAAAAAGCATTGGCATTTTACATATCTTCATAACAAAACTTAAGGATAGTGAGAGACGTAAAAAGAACAGAATTGTTAGTTTCTGTACTTGGTTTTGTAATCATAATGTACAATGTACAGCATTCCAGAACAACAACATATTAATGGTAATTCATAGTTCAATGGAGATAAGCAGATGCAGAATGTGAAAGGGAAAGTAGGAGAAGAGAGATTGTCCAAGACAAGGAGACGGGAAGAAATAAGGGGGCTATATCATGAGTGGGTCAAGAGTCTAGCAAGCACTGGATCACTAATCACTAGTTTGCCAACCCAATTCATGTACACAATAATGGGGCTATATTATGAGTGATCCCGATTCCCCAAAGTAACACGACGCATTAGCCTGCATTTCTTTTTTCTTTTAAATGATTAATTAATAAAACCTTGTAATGGATTCATTTATTTTAAAAAATAAAATATGAAGTTAGAATAGAGGCTAAAAGTCTAAAAATGCACATAGATAGCCGTGAGGAGTTATAGTACCTTTCCCTTCATATTTGAGCAAATAGTAGAAGCTAATTGAATTCCTGCACCCATTCCAACAACATTAAAAAGTGTCGAGATGGCTTCGCCTTTTGCAAAAAGGTCACTGAGATTTCCTTCTTTGGCAAATGAAGAATATATAGGCAATCTTGTCGCCCTTGCTGCAACGACTGCCATTCCCTGCCACACAATGAGTTTTTTCCTCCTCACATCTCAAATATTATCACTTGAATAAAATATCAGCCAAAAACTTGAATCATCATATAAGTTTCAGAGAAAGTAAAATGCAATTAACCTTGGCGAAGTTCCCAAGACCAGCCATTTCAAGAAATAAATGTGGACATAAAGGAGAAAGCACTTCCAAACCAGTACCCAAGTCATAGAGAACGTCCGCTGCAAGTAAGAAGGTTCATTCCTTTTATATATCTTGTAAAAAGACAAACACTACATAATCGAACAAAAAAAAAAAACAGTAGCAGCAAGTACAACCTAAGTGAACAAGACAAAGTAAAAATAGGAGACTTCATGCCCAAAAGCTAAAATACAAACCCAAAATCCTCCAGCGTTTTGGTTCTGAGTCCATCCTTGCACCCAAATTGCTACATATGAGCTTCCCGACATGCTGCATACCATCCTTTAATATCTGCATGTGATCCAGAGGATGTAGCAGAGCCCAAATGAAAAAGGAACTTTTCTAAAACTCCATGTAGTTGTTGAACACTAAAATCATACCCAACTAACAGCAGTAGCCTGTGCAGGAGTGGGCCGTAAGCCTGCAGCAAATAGCAGAGACTGGAAGGGAGTAAGTAAACTTAGAAATGTTCATGCTGTAGGGATGTCATTTGGAGCATCAAGTGAATTGAAAATTGTTTACTCCGCACTATTAGGTGATATAGAATTCATAATATCTGAAAAGACCTGAGTTGATAATACAGATAATGCTGCACTTGTGAAGTGCTGCAAGGCGCGGAATTGAGTGTATCGAAGATATCCCTCATTCACACTGCAGATTGAATATGCAGAAACTTAAACTAATGAAATAAAGTATGGCCAACATATCTGAAAGGGATTTAACCATGTAATACCTGTATGGGTATCCTGAAGGAAAGAACTTATTCAGAAAAGATTCAACTATTCTATGGGTAACAGGTCTAGAATCATCAACTATCTTCACCTGAAAAGAATTTCAATCGAAGTTCACAAGTGAAACCAGATAAAGAAAAGATTAGTCATCCAATCATGTTCCTCCAGAGTGAAATTTAACACCAATATATTGAAATTCAGGCTTGTAATTTATTCAGTCTCAACACAAATCATTTTCCCGAAAATACTGCATTTTAATGGCATTTGGCTAAAGTCAGAAAATTACTTGCGGGGAAATGCATTTGAAAGGCATGTCTGGAAAAGGAAATAATAGTTCAGGGTCAAGTAAAATCAACACACAAACTCGTTCCTATATCCACCTGTACCACACTCAAATATTTTCAATACCAAACACCTCTACTTTCAACCACCCTCTCATGCTTGGTATTTAGGGCGGTATCACCACCTTCACAAACACTATCCACAATCTCACCGTCATCATATTTTCCCCATGTTTCTTGTTTCTTTGTTTGTGATACAATAGCAAAGGAAGACGTTTTTAAAAATCAATCAAACCCCACAAGAGGAACAAGAAACAAGTTTTTCTCCCATTACAGATTTTTTCGAGATACCACATTTTTCTCCACAGTAAATTTTATGCTCATCTGATACCTACCTCAAGAATGCAATACCAAATGATAACGACAAATGCTGTAAAACAAACGAAATTCTTGACAGAAATTAGCTACATGAGCGAGCAAAATTTGGTTAAACACGAAACATGCACATATAGGCGATACAATTATCGCAATAATTAGCAAAAACTAGTGTGAAGCAAGTATAAAGTGGACTCACCAAGAGTTGACCATCAGGTTCGAACTGAAAATGTCGAGACACTGAATCTGAATTCTCAATCCAATAAACTGGGACTTGGGGCGGCGGATTATTTGCCTTTTTCTTTGGCATTTTTATCATTTCCTGCAAAATGAACAGAATTTCAAAAGCCCAAATAATGCCCAGTACTAAAGATGTGGTAGGAGATTTTATATGTATTGCTACGAAAATGATAAAGTCATTAGATAGAGAGAGACCAATAGATTCATGCTGTAATTTGGCAAACTGAAAATTCCACCGCGAGAATCGGAATTTGCCGATTTGGGCATTCGGAAGGGAAGGAAGCCTAGGGAATTTTGAATGTAAATAAAAACGACGCCGTCGAGGGAGTTGGTCAAGTTAGTTAATTCCCCGTTTGAGAACCATTAAAATAAAACTCACTTTTTTAAAAAAAAAAACTAATTATCAACTGTACATTCTCACGATAATCTTCTGTGCTTAAACTGTAAGATAATCATAGTTGATGATAACATCAACTGTTTCCATCGCTATTACAGAACCGCACATGAGATTTTCACCTCATACAGTTCCTCAAAGGTCGCAAATAAATCTAAGTACCTTTCGACATTATTTATCTTGATATGTTTATATGATAGATAGAGATTCAGACTCTTATCCTAATGCCTCAAATTAGACCAATGGAATTCTGCCGGCTATACTCGGGGAATTCTCTTATTCCAAAACTTATTTTTTTTAAAAAAATAAAAAAATTAGTGGTTGTCAAAGAGGAACTAATTTTCAAGATCGCATTTTCATGAATTTACGTATATATACTCATATATTTATACCTCTTTTTCTTTAAAAAATTATTTTGTTATATTTTTCGACCTGATAATGACTTGTCCATTAAACCAGGGACCCTTTAACCTGGTGCATTAGTAAGATCAATGACGAGTATATATTAACAAGCAAAATAATAAGCTCAACTTTGTTTCAAGAGAAGAATCTTATGTACACATTAAAGATGATGCAGATATTAATATATGAAAATTCGAGCTTATGGTAAAATTATCTTTACAACAGCCAAAAGCACTACTCTGGCTAGAGTTGGATGGCCATCCAAAAACATGAATTAAACGGAAAAACGGATAGCAATATCATCCAACATCCTGCAAACATTCGGCATTCTAATAATGTATAGGAAATAATAACTACATCATATCGGGATCATCTTCATAGTCAAAGTCGGCTTCACTTGACTGCCTTCTCTTTGCATCTCTTGGACCTCTACCCTTTCTTGGTTTTCCTCTGTAGCATAGCAGGTGAAGAAAAAAGATATGATAACAAGTAGCATTCATGATTTAGATTACAGTGACAAAGTTAAATACTCACGGTCCATTTGCAGATATGCCTCCATCTCGTGCAACTTCTTCAGTCTGATACAGACAAAAAGAAAATAGGATCAAAATGGGATAGATCCAATAGATGATACTCCAACCAATATTAATATAATATATACAAACTTTGAATACAGAATGCGGTGCTATAAGCTCAAGAATTATACACACGAGGGGAAATACGACAGTTTCCAACGTCAATTGTCAGACTAATTTCATGTCACTCCTAACATACGATGACTTGCTTTCATGCTTGATCTTAAACATTATTTTTCATGATACTGACAACAGAAACAAAAATGCGGAATAGGGAAGTATAAAATCATACAGCTGGTGAGGTCACTGAAGATAATGAGAAGAGCCTATCTTCAGGCTGGAACTTCCTGGATCGCTTCAAGCTGCAGCCAAAATTTTGAAAAAGAAAATGCATCAGTAAATCAATGCCTCCCAGATCCATTCAAGTTGCAGCTAAATTTTAGAAAAAGAAATATGTAACACTAAATCATTCTAAAATAGGAAAAGACAATGAAAAATTCAGCAATGACAGCTGCGGGTAACTGAACCTTACGCGCTTGTGATACATACAGTTTCATGGATCATTATACGGCCTTAATATTTGCATGAAACTTACAAATCCAATCAAATTTTACTCAGCATCATCATTAATAATAACTTGTAAGGTCCATAATTTTTTTCAGAAGAAATGTTGATTTGCAGATGAATGGTGTTTGTATAACAATAGTTGTAGTTCATTAAGTTTCACGAGCCAGCAATAGTTTCATGGAAATGATAAACAATCATCTTTATCCTGCCTTTGATTCTATCTAATAGACTCTGCGCTTTTAGATTAGGATAGAGGTGAACACAGATTTAAAAGCATGCTGGTATTGGACCCGAAGGTCCCTGCAGTAGGAACCATTAACCAGTTTAACTTCACTATACGTTTAGGTTTTGACTTTTAATCTGAAAATATTTCACATGCAAGTCAAGTGATTTTTTCGTTATATGACGTCATTAGACAATAATTCAACCACAATAAAGTCTCCCACCTCCACCCACCATTGCCAGCAGCCACGCCGCCCAATGGAAAAGAAAATTTCATTATATGAACGAAAAACCAGAAAATTCTTCAGTTAAAACAATTTCCATGGAAAATATTTCAATCAGGCAATGTTTTCCATATTAAAAAAAAGAAAAAAGAACCTAGGCGTTAATGATAAAATCTAATGCATAATAAACTTAGTACTTCATAACTAAGACGCACTGAAAAAAGAAAAAAAGGTAAATCAAATTCTTTTACAGTGTAGTGCTCTTGGAGGATGACAAAAACCCTTCAAAACCTTTCAAGACATTGCCACATTGGCTTGGATCCTGTAAATAACTCGTCTCCATATCATAGACCTGTAAAACCCACTAAAGAGACATTACATAACAAGTTTGAATATACCTAAATAAACCTATATGTTGCTGAAAACGACTTGAACAAATAAAAGTGCACCCTCTGTAAGAACTTAAGCAGATATAAGACGGCTCAACAAGGTAAAAAAACCTGAATTCAAGGTCTTGCTGCTACCCATTTATAAAGATTATGAACATGGTAGGCTTTTGAAAAAATATATAAATTCTTTTTACATGTGCAGTGTTGAAGACTAAATTGACATAGATAAATGTTTCCTCCAATAACAGCAATTTAGTTGACCTGCTTTTCGATGTTTCGAAGTTCTTCATGGAGCTTTGCTCTTTTGCACAACAAGGAAGCCAGAATTGCCGAGGGATTTGGTGATCTTTGCCCTGGAAAAAAAAGGAGAAAATTGCTCTTATGTGAAAAAACATTTTAAAAAAACAAATCTTTGGAATGGAAAATAAGAAAGATATTGTTCAACGTTAGATTTACCTTCGGATTCCATGATGGAATTCACTGTTCGGTTGGCCCAAATCACAGTTGAGATCGGATCACAAAGTGAGCAAAATATGCTAAGTGATCTGCAAATGGATGAATCACAGCTGCAGCATCATAAAAATTATCAAAAGACAGAATTCAAAAGAGGGGTGGAGCAACGATTCCGTAAAATTAATAGGCTCGGTGACGATAGAAGAGTGGTGGTGGCTGGTGAGAATGGTATCTAGAGAGGAGGAAATGGTGGTGCAGGGCCCCGTGTAGAACTCCACCGCTCCGGCGAGGGGTAGGCGTAGGGTTCACTTCAATGGCGAAAGACGAAGTTTGGGCCGAGTTTGATTTCGGGTTAAATATCTCAACGAGCTTTGGAAAATGTAGCCCAATGCTTACTACTTCATAATTTAACTTAAAAATGTAATTATATGGTCATCGAATTATGCACTGTGTTACACATTAATCACTCAAATGGAAAAATTCATTAGGTTCAACAAAATGTGTCACGTAAGTAATGAATGTGTAACATAATTCATAGTTTCAATGACTATTGAAATACATTTTTAAGTCAGTTATTAAGCCAATGTTTGAAATTCAATTAAAATTTCAAATCAAAATTAATAATTAATTTTAACAATACATTTCATTGGACTTACAACTCGTTAACCACACATAATATCTATCAAACATGGATTAAATAGTAGCACTTAAGATAATTCAGTGACCACCAAGATACATCTTTATCATGGTGTATGGTCACTTAAATTTTTTTATTTTGATATAATCTTTAAAAATATTATTTTAATTCAATCGGTGTCTGGTGGTGATTAAAACAAATTTTTAGTATATTTTGATAAAAAAAAAAAATTGATGAAATGTGTTGTTAAAAGATAGTGGATCACATGAAATATGTGATTAAAATTAATTATTGATTTTGATTTAAATTAAAATTTTAATTTAATCCCCATCAAACATGACTATTAAAAAAAAAAGCACCAAATATAGCTTAGATTTCTCTTTATTTCATTTTTTGTAGTATACATTTTAAATCAACTTTAGGCCTCGTTCGGTAGAGATTAAAATTGAAAGTATTGTCATTATTAGGTCCCACTCATCTAATAAAAATCAACAATAACGACTAATTTTTCAATTTTAATCCGATTTTAATCTCTATTGAACGGGCCCTTAATTTGTTTGTTTTAAATGAGAAATCAAGATTCTCAAAATACGATTATGTTGAAATCACTCTGTCAAAAAAAAAAAAAAAAAATTGCATTTTAAAAGTTTATTTTTATCTAAATTAAAATTAAAAACAAATATATTCACATGTAGAGCTTAAGAAGAGAATGGTAAAATGAGGAACTTATGTTAAGAGGGAGGCTTCTGAAATTTTAGTTCTTAACTTAAACCATCTAAGGTACTTAAAAAAGCTGTGTTTTGACAATTGTTATGTCTCGTTTCGCACTTATTTTTAAAATTTATTTTTTACGAACTCATTTTCAATTATGGCATACATAACTTTTATTAACTTTTAAATTAAATATTTTATTAACTAATAGTATCTACTAAAAGTCTGATTTTTAAATAAACAAACAGAGTTACATTTCATCCACTCGTTTGATAGTTGGACATTTCACATTCCAAACTCGAGATGAGCTAAATATTTGAGCAATTTTCTAGTGCTTTTTCTCAACTTTTGAAGAGAGACGTATAGTAAATTTGTACGGTGTACTTCTGCGTACGACATTCCAACATTCAATATTTGCTCATAAGCTCAATTTGGCTCAATCGTAAACATTCTACTACCGGATAGTAACCTAAAGGAATTACACTAGAACTCACCAGATGTTGCAAGTACAGATTCAAAAGATGAAACTTAATAAACTAATTAAGCTTGCAAACAAAACGAAAATCGAAAAGTTGAAGAAGTCAAATGAAACACGAGGAGCATATTCA
>CAIGRO010272125.1:0-11726 GCA_903798355.1 Fraxinus baroniana | reverse complement strand
TATTAATGTGTTTTTTTTTTTTTTTAGTTTTTTTTTTATGCCATTTTGGGGAATGATTTATGTTTTATGACTCCGAGCCTACTACTGAGGTTTATGATTTATGAAAATTGGGGAATTTGTGAATATCTGAATATGTGATATTTGTGTACTGCAAACTGTTAATTTTGATATCATTTGGGGAATTTGTGATAAATGATAAATTGTTGTTGGAAATTGAAAATTGAAACTTGATGATAGTTTAAAATGAAGTTTAATTTACGTTTAATTTTAATTTGTGAGTAGTCTAAAAAGGTATTTTCCTATATCATTTGTGAGTACTCTAAAAGGTATTTTCCTTTTTAATTATGCTTTAGGTCAAACCAAACAAAAGAGATGTTTTTGTATAAGCTTTGATAGTGCTCAACTTTTGGGTCTGATTTGAAAAAATTCTTACTTTTAAAGTAATATTTATTAATTAAAGTAAATAACTTCCTTATATTGTCAAGTTGGATACCTAAAAAAAAAATCTCTTTCCTATGCAGGTTCTTTCGTGAAGATTAAATTTGTGTAAATCCTTCTGCTTGTTTATGTGAATAATGCGTGTCCAAACATTGAGAGCTTGCTGCTACAACCATTTCGAATAACCACCCCAGTTCCAATTTACCACATTACCATAATCAATTGCAAGCTATCAAATTTTTTATCGTAGTTGAAAATTTAACCACCATAATCAATTTGAGGTTGTATCATGTATTTTTCTTATTATTTTGGGTTGTGTTGGATTATATTTTCATATGTTTATGATTTTTACGTTTTTTTTTGCATTTATATATTGATTAAAGAATTTTTAATATTATTTAATTAAATATTAATAAAAGATCTCGCTATTGCGGCCGTTGACGATCAATTGTCAATGGTCACGGCTTTTCTAGCTCACCAACAATCCTGGGTCTGTCCCTGTGGAGCATATGTCGAGGGGGTTGAGACATGCACACCTTATTTCCCATTGTAGTCATTTTTTCCCAAAATATTTTTAGGATTCCTCCATATTGTTATAAATGCAACTCAACTCTAAAAATTAGAAATAAAAGAATTGAAGGTTAGAGAAAATAAAAAATAATAAGTTAAGGGAATGTGCTGACCCTGGCTTTGTACTCCTACAATTGAATTACTGAATTATGATCACCCCAATGAACTTGCACTCTTTGATTGCTAGAAACCTCCAACAAGTAGCGTTACTTCCATTTTTATTTAACTTTTTCTTGTTGATATCTCTATGATTATGTTTCCTGCACTCTGGAATTTCTTTGCTTTTAAGTCAAAACAAACAAAGTTCTCAAATAATTGATCAATTGCGTCATTTGTATTAGGGCTGTTCGTGGGTCGGTTTGGTTCGGTTCGGTTCGGGTATTTAATAAATGGACCCGTCGAGTCTAAATATAATTATGGAACCGTTCGGGTTCGGTTCCATTCGGTTCGGTTCGGTTCCATGTCATAATTAAATTTTTTAACATTTACAGCAATACTACATAAATATAATTAATGACATTTCATTCGTAACTTTTACAAATTAACGTTGCCCACTTCAAAAATATATAAATAACTAGCTGTCGAATAACATTAATTCAATGCATACAAATACCAAAAAGCAGATATTAATATTAAAATATCAGTGATCCATATTAAAAAATTGAGACACAAGACTTAAAATTATGAAATGATTTGATTTAATTAATTAATTTGTTAATTTATTTAGAAAAAAATAAAATAAATTAATTAATTCAATAAATAAAATAAAAAAATTATTTAGTTTCGGTTCTCATTCGGTTCTTCGGTTCTTGGTCTAGACCCGAGACCCGACCTATACTCATCGGTTCTCGATTCGGGTACCAGTTCGGGTATTTAACTTGTGAAGAACCGTTCGGTTCGGTTCGGAACTTTTGGACACCCCTAATTTGTATTAGACTTTTATTTCTAGTCGTAGATTAATGGACCCTTATCATGTGATTGCTACTTTATTAATCTTTTATTGGCTACTTTGTTAATCTATTTTATGTTTCTAGTTGCAAATTAAACTTAGTTTTACCGTAACGTAATATTAACAATGTAGTTAAATGATTTATTGTTTATTGTGTAATTTTTTAGATTTGTAATTATTTGATTTTTTTTTGGTTTTTGTTGAGCTTTACGCTTTAAAGCAGCCAAGGTTTACACTGTACGCATGTAAAACACCTCAGTACCTGGTTAAGCCTTTTTAAACACTTGTACATGCAAATTTATGCACATATGCTTGTATTTATACATGTACGCCTATGTTAATAGTCACACTGTAATTTTCAGGTTTTTGTAATCCTTGAGTAATTTTTTTCATGTATTGTGCTACAGATGTCTTTGCATCTCAGCAATCTTTCATCTCACATTCGTAAATATCATCTGGAATGTGCTTTCTGGAGGTTTGGTAGGTGTATTATATGGATAAAAGACAAATATGGGTTCGTAGTTTATGATTACCCTGCAAGTGGTGAAAAAGCTCTGAGGACACTTCCAAGGCAAAAGAATCTGTGGAGTGCCAGTGACCATATCATGGTCAAATAGGCAGCCTCGAGTGTTGCAGCGATTTGATAGAGGTGGTAAGTTATACATGCCACTACGTGGAAGGTACTCTGTCAATAAACATGACAACCGAAGGGTTGGGTCATATTGTAAATTTCGAACACGATGGATTTCAAGAAAGTAGATGGTGAAGGCAGAAAGGCTGATTTTTCTGACCTAGTTGATGAAGGAAGAAGCTACCATTCTAACGATTTTAATCGTTATGCAGGGGAGAAAGATGGTGCTGTTTTCGATGATTCTCATGAAGCAGGAGGTGGTGGGAAGAACCACATGGAAGATGATAGGTGGGGAAAGCAGGTTGTGGATCCATCATATGTAAATGGTTTAGAAAATGGATTGGAGTTTGACCGGTATGAACCTTATTACATTGATGACGAAAAGGAGCCGAAGGAATTTCAAGATGCATCCCATCTGTGTGGTTCACCCACTAGAAGTCTCTAGAAAAAAAAACAGGAATTGGACAAAATGATCATCATGAAACTTTGGATCGTCTCAGCAATTCAGAATCTCGAAAAACTTGCTACTTATGTGGGAAAGAGGGTCATGAAATGTGGAAGTGCCCCTCACAGCTGAAGAGACCCACAAGGTCTCAACTGCTGTACCAAAGTAGTGATGTTTCTCAGGAGCCATCCACTTCAGGAAATAATTTGAGATTGCTTAGACGTGGAGATTCTCCCCCAGGACGGCTTACTTCCAGACGCAGGGAACAAGAGCATGGGGAGAAGAAATAAAATATGAAGGATTACAGAAGTCCAGAGAGAGATCCCTCGAAGAAAGGGTTCTGTTGTGTTCTTCAACCCACTCTGATAATTCTGCATCCAGATTGCAGTCACCTTCAAGATCATTAAGATCGTTTTCTGGGTCTGTTTCACATTCCAAGTCCAAATCAGTGTCATCCAGAAAAATTCCCCGTTGGCTCATTCGTGGTCTTCAATGTCACACCATTCTGGATTTAAAACCTTCAAGTCAAGGGTGACATTAAGGTCAAACTCTCCTACATCTTTGGCTTTGCAGGTAGCACTTGATAGGCATTTATCTTCCTCTCCAAATAGAATGCAAACAGATTACAGGGGAGATGAGGAACTGGTAAAATTTGTCTGTTCTGAAAATATCACAGTTGCAGTGGAAAATGAATCTGCAGCCACAACATTGAAAGTGGAAGTGGAAGTGGAATAAAAGAAAGAGGATCTTGCCCATAGGTTTGATGCACACAATAGTGCCATCACTAGTGGTTCGTGCAAAGTGTTAAAGAGTCCCATAGACTGCAGTCTGAGAACAGTAATCACAGTTCAGATAATTTGATGTTGCTAAGTGGAAAAGAGACAAGGGGACCTCCAAATGAGGACTGTGTTGGAACATATGCCAGAAAAAGAGACTGAAATCTCTGTGAGATCAAATGCTGCATGTTCAACAAGACTGTCTTATACATGGTTCTAAACCACAATCACCTGGAGCATCTTGAGGAAGATAAAAAGGATCTACCTGCAGAAACTTATTTTGGGAGTGCATGTGCGTGGCCTTGGGAGATAATATATTATAGAAGACTGGAGAAGGGCGCAATTTCAGCTGAGAACTATGCTCGGAGAATGGCACAGAATAAGGAGTTCCGTCTAGTTGATAATTACATTCGAGGCAGTAGTGGATGGGAAGAATTAGATAAAAACAATACTTGGAACAGTTTTTCCATTGACTACTACAATATGTCTATGTTTCGCAACAGTTTCAAACCCGGATGATCGTCCTTGTTACTTGCAAAATTCTTGAGACAGCCAGGTAATGAAGCCTTGACCCTATATATATATATATTTATTTATTTATTTTCATATGTTGCTAATTTTGTGATCTCTTAGCCATCCATATCTGGTCAAGAATATACATACACAATGCTAAAGCCTTCCAACTTTCTTACTGCCTTCAAGTGGCGATGTATTCTCTGGAAACACATCTTCCAGAATAAAAATATAGACATTATTAAATCTGAACATAACTTCAAAATTTTGAGAATCTTCTTCTCAAGAGCCAAAATAAGTCGTTTGAGTACACTAGTAGCTGAGTTGCATTTTAAGAAACTTTTGTCCTTTAAACACTTCTAAATTGAGTTTAGGAGAGCCTTTCCTTGTTAACCCAACGCTCTCTAAAACACGTTTCGTTTTGTGAGTCCAATACCTAGTTGACACTACAAAGCATCATCTTAAAATTTTACACATTTGAAGCTGTCGACAGAATTATTTATTTCTTGGTAAACTGCTAGGGAGAAAAATATACAGATATGCCCCTGTGAATGCCTTTTGTTTATTTTTAATTTTTTTTGTAGTCATAATTGCAACATATATTCCCAAAATATAAAAAAACTACTTCTTAGAGTATCTCCAAGAGACTCTTATGAGAAGCATCTTATGCATAATAGAGTGAAAAAAAATTTATACACTTCAACAATGCTCTCTATTTGAATTTTCATTAGCTTTTATCAAGGAATATTTATTAATTTCTCCTTGTATTTTATATTTTAATGATCAATCAATTCAAATGTGATTTGAATAACTTAGAAGTTGAGTATTAAAATATATGACTTATTAAATGCAACTATTGTAAATTGAGAATAGAGAGTGAATTTGACTTTCTAAATTTGGATAGTCGAACTCTTTTTAAAATTAGAGTCTCTTAGAGTTTATTTTTAAGCATTAATTCTCTGAAGTAAGGAATATTTTGTATTTAGATATTTTCTTGAAGATACTCTTAGTGCGGTAACCATCAAATGACTGTATCTACTATGAATGGTTGTTCTCTTGTCTCAAACTTAACCTACCAAATACCTTATTATCAGCTCAGCCTTGAGCTTCATTTTGTGCTCTACACGCTCAGCCACACCACCTCATCCCAGTATTTGTCCTCGGATGTAGAATTCTCTTCGCCAATATGATATAGCATTTACAAAACCTAATTACACATTATGGCTCCACCTTGACTTCCATTTGCTAATGCTTCCCACTTTTTCATTCTAAATATTTTACGTGAACGAAGTTGTTCCCACATTTTTTGTAGCCCACAACTAAATGTGGATGTGCAGTAGCACAATGTCATCACTGTGTAAAGTGTTTAGCAGTTCTTCATTTGTGAGTGCAGGTATAAAACCGACTTAGTTGATTGTGTGAACACCACAAGAAAATGAGGTTATGTTGTCTTAAAAAATACACATGCATAAAGGTGTGTTAGACCCCCGGCCCATGTGGAGAGATGGACTGTGTTAGGCTTGATTCTCTAAGTACACGGGTCGATCAACTTGGACTTTTTTAATCTTTTTGTTGGTGTGGTTATAAGTCCGATCTGTGTTGGTCTTGGTCTTTTGTTGTGCCAATATTGCGTCACATTCCATCAAAAAATTTCGAGTCGAGTCGAGTCGAGTGAAGCAGGATTTGGCCAGGTACCTCTATGTGCGAATCGGGAAAAACTAGTTGATGGAGAGGGTCTTGTTGACCAGACATTAAGATGGGAGAGTTATGTTACAAAGTGAAGACACCTAGTTCTTTTACAGCTGTCACATTGAACTCGATAGTATGTTAATTTTTATCTATTTTTCTATTTTTGACAGCTTTATAGGCTTTGTCTACTTTGCTTTAAAATAGATGTTACTTATTCATCATTTAATTTGTATGATTTGTCTTTTGTGGTCTATTGTAAAATCTGCACTGCTCAAGGTACCGAAGACTGAGAATATTTGTTACACCATATTGGATAGTAGAGGACCACGAATGGTATTTAAATTATTTTTTGTAACATATTTAACGTTGTTTGATCCAAAGACCAAAAATGCTATAAATGAAAAAAAGGGCTATGAATTAAATTTGTATTGAGCGCATGACGTTGTAGCCCTAATTGTTCTTGACGAGTGAGTTTCACTCATTGTTTAATGCCTCTTAAACTTGATATTTTGGTTGTCTTTGAGCAATTTAGAACATTTCGATGTTTGTGTTTGTGTTATTTTACAGGTTAGGTAACTTGGTGAAAACGACAAGTTTGGAGCGTGAAAATGAGCCAAAGTTTATTTGAGTGTGGATGGATGGGAATGTACTTGGAATTAATCTTAGATGATAGAAAGGAAAATAATCAAAACAAGAAGGAAGAAAACAAGTCAAAAGCTGGGTGCTTCATGGCCAAGAAAAAAATTATTACAGAAATCTGGTGCAGCAGCGCCAGTTGCAGCCACAGGAGAACTAAATTCTGGAGCCGCAGTGCTGCGAAGCCACCGGCGAGAAGGGTTTCTTTAAAAAATTGGATTCTTTTTAAGGCCAAATACGTCCCAAATTCATAATATACACAAGACGACTATAAATACAACATACGTTACAGACCACTTTGAAGAAAAAATTCGACGGTCAAGAGGCAAGAAAAACAAGAGATTGATGTAGAGGAAGAAAGACGACATTAAGGAGGAGAATTCACGCGCTATTTTTCTCGTTCTTTTCTTCTTCATGTTCTTAATACTAGATTGTATTATGTCTTTTCTCTTATTCATAAAGTAAAGTTTTAGAACTAGGGTTTGATGTAACCTATTTGATACATGTTTTGATTTTAATATAGCTGCTTTCGTTAGTTTTCCATGAGTTTATTTATGTTGATTCTTGATTAATGCTTTTGATTACGTGATCAATAATTGAATGACTTGATGTTTTAAATCTCGGCACTCGAGGGAGGAAAATTTAAACGCGATTTAAGAATAACACAATCTAGACTTTGTAGGTTTCGATGGAAACTATGGAATCTTTGAAGCATGTTTTACTTAAGAATCACGAAATTGATAATTTCTAGATTTTAATTTGGAATATAGATATTGGAATTGAAATATAAAGATAAATTATATTTGGCACTCAAGAGAGGGAATATAATTAATTTAGGGTTCTTGCTTTTAAAATTAGAAAAAATAGATAGAAGTAGTTATATAATTTGAGAAATATTGTTGTTAGTGCGGCGAAATCATTCCCTATGCTTTCTCTCTTTGATAAATTTTTCGTATAACTTGCGTTGACTAAATTGAATTTTCCACCACATCCATTTTTAGATTAGTTTTAAAAAAATAAAAACATTGATTTTAAAATCTAATTGTCTAGATAAAATAGAAACTAAAATAATTATAGTGTTCGATAGGCATTTAATATCAATCATTGTGAGTTCGACATCCTTATTTGATCTAATATTACAAAACTCGACACCGTATACTTGCAAAATATTTACGTTGTAGAAAATGTGTAACAGTTCTCAACCGTCTCAATAACTTCAGCATTTATTTGGTTTTAATGATCTTCAATCTAATATTATAGTCAACCTTTTTTGAATGTTCATCCTCTTCACAACTACCGTATACGAGTAATGACCTAATAATATCATCATATGCACGTAAGTCGAGAGGCTAGTTTCATGGTTAATTATCCTAATTATAATATTGACATTGAACAACTTGAATATGTATTAATTATTAATGATGCCACTAAAATAAGATGGGCTTTTACGTACTACAAGAAGCTTCTAATGATATTTTCGCATGTTGAACTCAATAATATTGAGAGAGTGTTTGGTAGAGATTAAAATCAGATTAAAATTGAAAATATAGTCGTTATTGTTGACTTTTATTAGACAGGTAGGACCCAACAACGGCCATATTTTCAATTTTAATCGGATTTTAAGCCGTACCAAACAGGCCCTGAATATGAAAGCTTTTTTTGATTGTTTATATAGTTTTGTTCAGTATTGCATACCAAACATGTCTGTATATAATTGACATCATTCTGTACTCGTGGTAGACACAAAAGTTGCACGTATTCAACATGTAGGAACATTCATTGGACATGTTTTCATTGCTCTCTTTTTCACCATAGTAAGCTTTCACCCCCGTCGTTTTAGGCACAAGTGATTATGGCCTATAGACAGGAGGCAAAATTACTTCTTGGATTAGTTGAAAAGTAACTTTTAAATATGATATCCAATTCCAAAAGTTACTGATGCTGTGATTGGAAGTAAACAACATTGAAATACTAAAAACTGAAAACATGTAGGCAGGAAACAATTCTATACCAGAACTGATCCGCTTCCTAATGAGAGAAATAATAAGCAGGCAGCACTATTCAGGCTCCACTCTTTTTTGAATCTATGTTAGAAATGGAGCTCCAGTAGTGCTACTTGGAGAGAATGAAAAGGGCTTTTTTGGGGAATAGGGGTAGGGGTAGGGGACTAGCTAGTATATATAGATGTAGATTAGATATAGATATAAGTATATATGGCTAGCCCTTCTTTGTTTTCTTGGTGGTGGTGTTCTTATCATGGATGACATCAAGCAAAACAGTGCTTTTGCACTTGGGGCATCTGGGGTCTTCTTCTGAAAGCATAACATACATGAGACACCGAGGGCACCCCACAAGCATCATGGATGTGGCCTCTGGGCTGGTGGAGTACCGCTGGGACTCGTCCTGGTTCACTTCCGATGACACACAAGAACTCGGCGGCGATGTAGGCGACACCGTCGACGATCGACTAGGGGACTCGGCATGTGGGTTTCTTCTCGGTGGTGGTGACAAATTCAACTTGAGATCAAGCGTTGGTACGTTTCTCCTGCTCATGATTCTCCTTTTCCTTCCAAGAATTCCTTTAATATTTTCTTGAAATACTGCATAACGAAAAACAACTTATAAAGGCCATAAATTTGATTGAATTCAAGTATATATACATATGTATACATACCTTAATAGGGTGGAAGAGAGCGGTGGCGCGCGGCAGCTATGCGGCGGTGATGGCCATCCTATTGAGCAGTAGCAACACCAGTAACATGGATATGTAAAATGGTCTGTGGTGGTTGGTTTTGTAAGGCCATTATATATAATAGGATAGAGATGGGGTTTAATTAAATTATGGTGAGAAGTAGAAGAAATAAAGAGAGATACATATAGAGAGAGACTGTAGTGTGTGCATATATAGAGAGAGAAATTGAATTGAAGGAGGAATGGTAGAAGAAGAGAAACAGTGTAAACTAAGGGACAGAAAAAGAATTATTTGTTTGAAAACACCCTAAATATTTGCAGAAAAAGGAAAGTTTGTGGTAAGTAGTGAAATTAAATTTAATAGGAAGAATGCAGTCAATTATGATTTATTGGTTAGAGTCGGTGTGTGTGTGTGTGTGTGTTTGTGCTTTTAAAGCTCAAATAAATTTCTAACAAAATCCAACTACACAAGTATTAATTCTGAATAGATATCTTAAATTCTTGTATTTGTGAGATGGGGATGTACTTTAAAAATATTATTATTGTTTTCTATTTCAATCTTGAAAGAGAAAAATCTTTTAAAAGATACACCACTAATAATATAAACGCGTTTATTTTGAGTTGTAATTCAACGAGTTAGCCGTAGGCTGAGTTTGACGATCTATGCTAGATTTGCGTAGGATCGAAAATACACTCACCATCGATGATGATTATTTAGGAGATAATGACCCTTCGATTGATTGTTCAATGAAGTTGCGATGTATTTAATATGTTGAATAACGATATAGGTGATCGACGGTCACTTAAATTCATATCACGATAATAGATAGCTTATTCATAGTTATAGGATAATCTATTTTAAAAACAAATTTGTAACGAATTTGGACGGACCTCGACAATATGGTTTTATTTGTATACAATGTTTCAGCATCGACTAGAGCATAAAAAATAATTCATCCTCTGGACATTATAAATTTATTAGATATAATAATAAGCAGTTATTAATAATAATTTGCTGGATAAATTTATGAAATATTTATCACCGCCAAGTAGAATTAGTTTTCAATCGGCCCAAGGCAATTTAATATATCATTTATTGTAATTTAATATGTTAGTTGAATTTCAAAAATGATTAATAAGTCTGTTTTGAGTAGGAAGTTGCAATTTAAGGGTAGCAGGGTCATATATGTCTTTTTACATTTAATTGCCATAATCTTCATATTTCACATTAGACACGAATTTTTTATTTTTTTTAAAAAAAAAATTCCTATATATTCCTTAATTATCTTTTATTTTGGTTTTCTCATTAATGTATGAGAAAATAATCTACATTTTTTCATCAAGTATCACATTATCGAACTGTCAAACTTGTATTGAGCTCGGGTGTGAACCGTCTAATCCAACTTTCCTCGGCATTCATGGTGATCATAAGCCATAGAATCGTGCTCTACCCTCTACATTATATTTAGGGTTCATTTGGTTTAAATTTTGAGAAATTAAAATGAGTTTTTCGAGCTCTAAAAGTTTTTTATTTTTTAATTCGTTTGGCTATTTTTATAAAAAAAAAAATGCCTCTTTTACTTATAAAATGTGATTTTGTCTAAAAACTCTTCATAGAAGATAAAATTCTCTTAGAAATTAATGTTCAAATATAATTAAGGTAATTTTATCAAGAAAGTTCTTCTATAATAGATCATTCTACAATTCAAATTTTTGACTTTTCTATTTTCGTATAATGTTAATGGTCGGAAAATCTGTATTTGAAACAGCTGTTATATTTATGTCATTCATTATTACATAAAAAAAACTATTAAATAGAAAACAAATTTGCCCCTATTCTTTTACTGCTAGAGTAGTAAAATGAGTTTTGAAATAATAAATTTTTGAAAAATATACAGTCAAAAAATAGAAATAAATATTTAAATTTACGTGTAAAATGTTTTATTGTAAAAAAATTGTTGAAATGAGTTTAAAAAAAATTGAAATAAGCAAGGTTTAAGTTATTGTAATATGCTACTTGTACATAATGCAATATTCATAACGGTGTCCACCCCCTCACATAGAGGGGGACCCACTTTGATTATATTATATTTTATTCGAAGTGGGTCCTTCCATGTGAGGGGTGGATATATCGTTATGGATACCGTTATATATATTATATCTTTAACACATCATGAAATGATTTTTATTTTATTATTATTATTATTATTATTATTATTTATTATTTATTTTTTTTTATCAAAGACTTGATGTATACCATTTACATAATGTGACAACAACGAAACTTTGAATATAAAAGTTTAAATTACCTCAATCCAGTGTTCTAAAATTCTCGAAAATGCGCCGCATAGGCGCGATGCGTGGTGAAAACGCGTCGAATTCGGCAGT
>CAIGRO010272114.1:0-22383 GCA_903798355.1 Fraxinus baroniana | reverse complement strand
GTATCGGCTTGTTTTTGTAACAGCACTGATGATTTTTTGTTGGAATTCGAGAATGAGACCATTACAGAGAATATGAACTTAGTGGAAGATCAATTATTAGGAGATCATAGTCCCGTTGCGCCTGAGGTGGGTTCATAGTGGTGAAGAGGAAATGTTTAAGTTCTACAAAAGATATACATACATCGTAGGTTTTTCGTTAGAAAAAGGAATTAAAAAAAAAAAGGAGTTTTGAGATTTGTACACTTGTAGCCATGAAGGCCGAAGAATAAGTATTGCTAGCAGTTTTGTAAAGCCGCAACCAACAATATAGATCGATTGTAAGGCCAAGATAATAGCATCTTCAGATGATCATGGATTTTGGAGAATTAATACAATCGATCTCGACTACAATCATAAAACAAGTCCATCAAATTCCAGGTTGTTTCGATGCAACTGAGAATTGAGTGCACATGTGAAACGAAAGATTGAAGTGAATGATATGGCAGGAATTCTATTACACAAAAGTTACAACTCCATAGTTATTGAAGCAGGTAGGTATGAAATATGACTTCCATGGAAAAAGAATGTTGGAACTATATTGAACAAGTGAGATAATTGAGACTCAGAAAAGGGGATGCCACAGTAATACAATCCTACTTCTCAATCATTTTTGTCTCATTTCAGAGGGAGAAGTGAACTGTCAAATCATTTGCATCCGTCACTTGTTCTAGTTTCGAGGAATAATTTGTAGGCATGCGATATCAACCTTTATCTGTAATGAAATCACATCACTACTTGAGAGGTACATATTGAGATGATAGATGAAATATGTTAGTAGGGCACAAACGAAAGCCGTAATGAACTACGATAGGTTGGTTAATACACCTAGTCAGGTAAGATATGACAGTATGTGTAAATCTTTTGTTGTGGTGGAAAACCTTATTACAGATAATGACGGCCGACTCTTGCGATAATGGAATGGATGGAATCACATTGTAACGTTCTTATGTTGACACGGTTGAGTACTGCTAGCAATGTCCTCGCGAGTCATACGGTACAGTTAGGTACCCAGTGTACTATATCACAAAATACTATGAGGGGGAGCGTACTGGATCCTATAGCGTTGAGAAAAAAGGGTGCACCGAAGAAACTTCAAAGCAAAAGCCCATTGGAGCCGATTTAAAAATAAAAAATCAAAAATCAAAAAATCAAAGGTATCTTAAAACGTTAATTTTTGAATTATTTCTAATTCTGAATACAAATTCTCATAGGTTTTTTTTTTCACATACAGGCAACATCGACATTGAGCAAAGGAAAGAGACCTAAACTAGTTAGAGTATCACGTACACAGGATCTTTAGGCATCTCAACATCAACAATATTCAATGCCGCCAACGTTATCGTATTCACATTTTTGAGTTTATCGTATTCATGAATCTTTAGTTTTTAATGAGATGTTTAGATTAGTTTTGTTAAACACCTTTGTATTCAAGCATCTTAAGTTTTGCATGTAATGTGTGGAATGGTTATGTTAAACACTTTGGATTGAATTGGCTTTGTTAAAACACTTTGGTATTCAAGCAATAATAAGAAGAACACTAACCAGCCATCTAAAAGCATATTTTGGATCCATATTCTGAAAGTAGGCACAAAGTTTGCTACAACCAGTCATACGTGTACAAACATACATAACGTAACATTTATTAAATATTAGGGACTACTAATCAAGCGGGCCTCTTTCATTTTGCATTACTATCCATGGTTTCTTTGCCCTCATGTTAATTGAAATATGGACATCTTCTTCATCAGGTAGCTGAATTTGATATTGAAACATGCAGGACGAATCTAACACTGCTTCCCTCAATGTAGGATTCGCTGAGCTATCGACGACACTTGATTCGTCGCTTGATTTACCTTTTCAAACCCATTCTCAAAAATTGCAATTCTGACTGTAGCATTTAAATAGTTTTCCTTTGTTATCAATCTTCCTCTCCACCTCAAAGCACTTCTGGAATCCACTCTTGCAGAACGGGCATCGATGCTTACTTCGGCATTCATCAAAGAAGTGTCCCTTGCCTCTATAACTATGACAAATTCCTGAATTTGTTCCTTCCATTCTACAATGTGAATCAACCACAAGTAAATAATCCAACGTTAGTTTTAAGCACCAAATAAAACCAACAAACAACCTCATTATTGCAAATTACCATTCTAAACAAATCAGTGACTACTGCAGGCAACAAAACAGACAACATTTTTAATTATCTTTCAAGTAGTCTCTATGCTAAACAAGCTTTTAAAATCTATTTTAGAATCAATTGTAGAATGGGTGTCTTCGAATGAAATGAACCCATACAAAATTAGATTTGGTGCTTCAAATGAAATAGGTGTATTCAAGTGAACCAGAGTTGGTGATGCAAATGAAATGAACTCATACAAAATTAGATTTGGTGTTGCATAATGCAATTAACCTTACTTAGTCAAATAAGTTAACCTTACTCCATAGCACAACAAACCAAAATTTCTTGCGGGATGAGGACTCCGGTGTTGAGTTCGCATCGATTGATTTGTGGGATGAGGACTACATTCTTCAGTGCTGGTAGTCGACTTGCAGGATGATGATTCTAGTGTTCAGTTCATCACAGTTAACTTGCTGGATGAGGACTCCAATGTTCAGTTTGCGGCGGCCGATAGCAAGAAAATGTGGAAGAGCTCGTTGATTTTTCAAGTCGCGGAATCAGGGAGAGCCTTAGGAAAGTTTCTCTGATTCTCATACGGATGGTTCACCAGTGAGGAAATTCGCGGCGATTGGAATCAACATATTCAAATGAATATGGTAGAATAGCTTTACCCATACAGGAAAAGAATGGGGACCCGTTTGAGGATTATGCAACAATGTACAAAGGTTGGAATGAATTATGCAACATTACACAAATTTTGCCAATTGTTTGGATGAAAAATTTTGTGATTATGTCCCTATTCTTAGTACGTGTCTCTTGTCAGAGTAGCATCAACAATTAACAAACAATTTCTAACATCCACATTTTCTACATTAGCAAACAATTTCAACCTGAACAATTTTAACATAATGCACATAGAATATCATTTCAACTATACTGTTAAGAATTATGTACTGAATCAATATCACTTGATTAATAAATAAAGGAATGAGAATAATATGAAAATATAAAATTTAAACAAGAACACAAAGTTTAACGTGGAAAATTTACTAATATCAATAAAGGAAGAGTACAAATTATTGTGTAGAATGCAATGATTAATTTTTCTAGAGGTTTACTCCTCGTATATATATAATGCAAAGTAGAGCCTAAGATATGATGAAGTTCAACTATAATAAGTTTATACAATAATGGAGTGTTTGGGATAAAATATGCCAAAAATGAGAATTGTTCAAAATTCGAATAAGATCACCGATCAAGCGATAGACTCAAGGATGTTGATTGGTGACCGAATGCTCGAGTGACCTCCTCGCGGATAGCGGGTGCTGAAGCTCCTTTTCTAAGCCTCGAGTAGGATAAAAGCGTGTAACGAGTGCTAGTTCACCGTTTTCTTCTACTTACATGATTTCTTTCTCTCCTATTACAACTTGGACTCCTTCAAATCTTTTTCAAGTCCAATACAGATCATCAACTCTCAATTGAACTCCCAAATTGAATTTCAATTTGAATTCCTAAATAGACTTCAACCAAAATTCCCAACTAGACTTCAAATAGAATTTCCAAATAGTCTTCCAAATAGAATTTGAGTCACCTTAATTCTAACAAACTTCACATTGACACGAGTTTTAGTGCAATGAACAAAATTTAAAAAATTCTCCACCTAGAGACAAGTTTCATTGTAAGGAATAAAATTTAACTCTTCAACAACAAATTCTCCAACTGAAAAAATCCCCAACTCTTCCACAAAAGCTAACTAGCACAAACTCAATAAATGAAAAAATCAACTAAATCTAAGCACTGCTAAGCAGGATTACCCTGGACACCAAATTTGATCGAATTATCCTCATGAGCAATAAGATCACAAATAACTTAATAATAATTACCAAATAGGGCAGAAACATACGTTGTAACATAATCAACATAACTAACTGTTTCTATAAAAGGTTCTTTTCTAGACTCAATACCTTCGACTGCTTTTAAAGCATAAATAACTAAATCAACTTTCTTGTACCTTTATAGAGGTTTTATATCTCTCCTGTGTCTATCTCTAGCAATTTAATACAGCATTAGCCATAACTTCTAAACTTGAATGTGATGTATTATTTAGTTTAGACCATAAACCATACTCCAACTGTATTGTACTGAACCAAACTCAAAATCCACCAGAGTGCCTAATTTCTGCTGATTGATATCAAAGCATCTGTAGAACCTTGCAAGAAATATAATTGGGACCTTCTCTGTTCTTTCATCACAACACAGACATCTTCACCAATGTATTTGTACCTTTTAAATCTAGAGTATTCAAGGAGATAAGTTTCTCTTCAAATCTGGAACATGTCTTACAGCATCAAGTTCTCAAATCTGGAACATGTTTTACAACATCAAATCTAGATTGTATGAGACTTAACTTCATGGTGGAACTGTAAACTTGGGGGCAAGTAGAATTGCATCGGTAAGGAAAGAAGGATGTGTATATGGTCATTGTTGCGGTTGATGCTTTGGTCGAACTAAGATCGGGCAGTGATGCTTTGTTGAAGAAACAAAATTAAGGCAGAAATGGGAAATGGGATGTACAAAAAGATGGATCGAAGGCTGCTAGAAAATGAAAACAGCGGCAGCCTTTGAAATCAAAAGATGGTTGAAACTTTTCTAGGTAGGCAAGATTTTTTCATGGCTGCTTCATTTGCAAAGGGTCTTATAGTGCGAGAAACTGTCCAAAATGGGAAAAACTTGCTGCAGTGGTACCGTAGGAACAATGGGACAAAGATGTCGAAGAATTGGCGTTGGTTCAAAAAAAATTCGTTACAAATGATTGTAGAGTGACAAGTCGCACAATTTGTTGTTGTGGTGCAGGAATTCAGTGGAGAAGGCATCGAGCTCATCAACAAACTACGAGTAAGATGAGGACTTGGAGTATTCCAAAATTTATGAAAATTTGGGATGTGGAGTGTTCCAAAATTGCGAGGAGCGTGCTGAGTTCTATTGGGAAATTCATGCAGGGGTCTAACGAAACAAGTTGTACTGATCACTTAACATTCGGGCATACATTTAAGGTATTGTAGAGGAAACTGGGGAAATTCTTGACATGTGATCGGGAAAATGCATAGGCATTTTGCAATTGATGAAGAGGACGTCGAGTTCTTCCGGTGGGAAAGGTTTTTGATAACTTAATCAAGAAAATTAGCATGGCACATGTGATGTCTTATACATGCCTTGTCGTGGCTGCAAGGAAGGAATTAAGCAAGAAATCCAGGTTGGTTCCGAGATGTGTCAGTAATCGAGGTATGACAATGCTAATTAATTTACTTAATGTCAGCATCGCGGGAAGAAATTCGGGACACGTGTTGGATTTGGCATTAATCAATGGGTTGATGTAGACAAGTGTTCGGCAACATTGAGACCTTGCTATCCAGGTGACTCCTTCTATTATATGATGAGAATATAGACATTGCTTCTGCTGCAATTTGCTAGTTAGACTCTTCAGTATGTATAATTGCTCCAATTTAAACTATAATACAGCAACTGACTTTTTTTCAAAATATCCTAAAGAATATCATTTGAAAGATGAAGATGAATATGAGATATGGCCTTTCAATCTCTCAGTTGTTCCTCCTCCGGCGTTTAAGTTGTGGGCACCTTGTCAAAATCCAACAACGTGTCGTCAAAGTTCATCCGAGCGAGTACTGCTCGCATCTTTACCCATTACAAAGAAAATCTTGTGCTGCAACCCAAAGCGAAATATTATACTTTATGGTTGTCATCACAAAAGATCAAGCTGGCCACTTAACTTGATCAAAACCTCGATCTCCCAAGAATTTTCAAGCATTTGGCTCTTATACCAGTTTGTTATAATAATAGGTGAGAAAAGAATAACATATTTATAGCACAATATGAACTAATTGATCGCATGAATACAAGAACAACATAATTTGTAGAGTAAACGAGATTTCACTAAAATATGGAGAAAGAATAGAAAGAATTTGTTTCTACAACTTTGTCTAACTTAATGTAAAATACAATGAAGAGCTAAATATATATAGGGGATGTTTTATGGTTAAAAGTAAAGTTAAAGATGGAAATGAATGCTCAAAATGCGTCCAAAACACATAAACTGGTTTGGGCCGGACAAGCCACTGCTCGAGCGCTAGCAGGCAGCAGCTCCGTCATTAAAGTGATATGCTAGCACTAGGCCCGTTTTTCACCCCCAATGCTCGAGCGCATAGCTAGTGGCCATCTAGCGAAATTGAGACAACCTTTTCTCCCCGGTCCATAACTTAGTCACTTCAAGTGTAATACAAATTTCAACTCCCAATTGGGCTTTCAAATAGAATTTCAACTAAAATTTGTCAAATAGACTTCGAATATGATTCCAAATATAATTCAAGTCATGCCCTAATTCTAAAATATAACATAGGGGTCTAATTTTAGTGAAGGTGGAAATGTCGTGTCTGATTATAGATCAAGACTTAAAGAAGACATACTAAATAGTTTAATGTGTTTTAAAGGACTGAAAAGATGTAGAGTCCTAAATCTAAGATAAAGTGGATAGATTAAGAGCTGAAGATATTCAAGATTTGAATTCATCATAATTGTAAGTATTGTTTGCGTTCATTATTTTTCCCCCTCACTTTTTAGAAAAGAAATTGAATCATAATAACTTATTTGTGTACATTTTTAACTCCTATATTAAAAGTAGTGAATCTCAAACCCAAAAAAGAGGATTTTCTTTTTAAAAACGAGACTCCTAGGCGAGCACGGTTCTACCCTTAGGCCTATGAGCCACTAGGCCGAATGAGTGGGTGTTTTGGACATAAGCAAAGCTCAGATCGTCCCTAGAATTGAAATTGAGCTCGGGTGTTTAAGGGTCAAGCCGTGACGTGACAAATTAAAGCTAAGTGACGCAACTAATATTTTGTTGACTAGGGAGTTTGAATTTATTATTTCGTGAGTTAAATTTATTTTTTTAAGTTAATATTTTAATGATAAAATTGTATTGAATCATCGTTTTAATATAAATCCCAATTTTTCCAACAATCAATTGGGACCCTACTATCTCCGGTTAACTACACCATATCAAGTCCATGGATACGCCCTAGTTCTTTATTGGATATTTTGTTTTCACTTTAGACTTAACAAAGTTGTATAACAATTTAGTCATCGCCAGTAATCATTTATTTATTTATTTATTATGATTAGTGGTTCATCAATTACTATATTGTTTATCTCGTGAAATAGGCCATTCAACAATTACACGTCTGGATGATGGCAACTAATGCCTAACAAAAATTTAATTATATAATTCTTGAAAATAAAGGTATTATAGCAAATGGTATTTTGGGACAACAAAATAAATTAATTTATATGCCAAAGGAGAAATGACATGGTTTTGTTTATGATAGTTTAGGGGTTAACAACTTTTTCCAAAATAATTCATAAAAACGAACTAAGTTGATCAACGGGGTCCAATTCAAAGTGAAATAACTTAAGACTTAAATTTGATTTTATGTGCACAATTTTCAATAGAAATCGCATAGTCAGGTCGAGTGGATTTTTGTCCACCCTAAACGAATCAGTGAAATCATGACTTTGTGTTAAAATTGAATAACCACATCAAAATTGGACATTTACATACCATAAATTAATGTATACAATCGTGTGTTCACAAGCACTTCGTTATATTTTAAATTTTGATATTTCCAAATTTTGACCAAACAAAAAAACAAATAAATCAAGCCCTTAAATTTTAAATTTTTTTATTTGATTTGATTGCTTAGAAGTAACAACTGGAAACATATCATTTATATTGGTGGGTCAGTATGCAGAATTTTAGTCGGCAAACAGAAAGTCAAATTTGTAGAATTTTTTTTTTTTTTTTTGCTTGGAATCCACCAATATAAAAAACTTTATAATTGAATTCAAATGAAGTCTAGAAACGGTGGGTACGAAAATCATTAGACATTGATGATTGGGAAATAAATAAAATAAAAACCAAGGTTTTACAATTTATGCATTTTTATGTTTATGTAAATAAGGGGACGTAATCAAGAAAAAGATGGAAAAAATTGAAATAACAGTTCGACATCAAGAAATAAAAGGACAATTTTGGGCTTCCCGTGTATCCATCCAAATTAGATTCATGAGAAAATTATGAAAATATGAAGATCAAATGGAGAGATTGACCTCATTGACCTAGACCTCGACTACTTCATCCTCAAATTGACTAACGGGAAGGGTTACGAAAGAGTTCTTACAAGAGGACCTCGAATGATAAAAAATAATTATCTTACAGTTCACATTTTCTTCTATTTTTGAGGTTTCTTTCCATTTCTTAATTAAAATGGGTGACAAACGTGGGACTAGCAAGAGGAGGTAAAAAAAAAAGACGAAGATGAAGAATTTTCAACTTTTTTTCTTTTCAAAAATTTCATGTATCTAATATAGTTGTTAGCCTGTGGTTTAAAAAATCTCCGGATTCTCTTCACGGGCGATTAATTTTAGGTCAGGAGAAAGATTACTCAATTATGTCTAGTAGCCTAACTTCATGTGTATGTTGATGTGATTGTGCAACGGATCTCTTGCAGTAAAACTCCAATGTTCTTTATTCTCTATTCTTTTTATTTATTTTTTTCTCTCTACTATTTTAAGTAAAATTACATAAACAACGTTGAAATGAGTGTCGAGACCTATGATACCTCGATAGAATACCAACTTACACCAAAATTATAAGTATGAGGATCTTAACACCAAAAATAGTTGGTCAAATTTGTAGATTTTTTAGTTGTGGAAAGATCTAAAGCATGTTACGTTTGATGGATACATCGGTATACATATTCCACAACTTTGGAATTTTTATGATTAAATTCCAATATAAGTCTAAAATGGTGGGACCAATTAACCATGACAGACTTTAATGATTGGGAAATAAATAAAATAAAAGGTAAGATTTTATATTTTTTGCATTTTTACTAGAAAATAGTAATTGAAAAAAATGAGAATAGTTTCAAATTTGTTTAGGTTAAGGGAAGGAGTTGAAATCTACTGTCCAATTTATTGTCCCCTCAGTTAATTATTGACACGTCATTTTAGATAACATGTTATCAATTTGGTAGGCTAATGTTGAAATTAACGAGGATAAATTTTATAAGACATATTCATTTAAAAATAATGTATTAATGATTAATTGGGTAGACAACAAGTTGGACTGCAAAAATTGAACAGCAAAACTCAAACTCAGAAGGAGTTGAAGGGGGGTAACCTTAGTGGTATCCAGCAATCTCAAAATGTGCTAATACTGGTCATGCTCCGAGTCGACCTATAGAAAGGATCATTGCTAACGATATTTGGGGATTAAGAATTATTATCATTTTTTTTCCTTTTTCCTTTTTTTTTTATTTGTGTTTGAAGCAATAATAAAAACCACATTGAATTGAGTCGATTGTACTGGTGATCACCATAGAACAATTGGAGCACACAGTCTTGTATTGTTTTTCTCTCTAACTTCCTCAAAAGTAACTTTTGACCAGATAAGTCATAAATAATTATAAGTAATAAGAAAAATACAATAATTAAAAACATCAATTTCATATTAATTTCAGACTTCCTGTTGCTTATAAGTAATTAATTTGGAGAAAAATCTGTAAAGATATGGAATTGAATCATTTATAGAATGAGCCAAACCGTCCATGACGTGCGTCTATAATTATTTTGCCTTTCTTCTCATGACCTGGCTCACACTCATAGCAGATGCACGTGAGCATAGTCATAGGCATAAAATAATTTCAACTTTTTGTGGTTTATTAGGGTTTTTGATTTCCTAATTGTCAAAACAATAAATTGGATAAGACATAAATGTCACTAGCATAAAATTCCCAATGTTTGGAGGACCTAATCTATTGACGAAAAATAATTATTTTCTTAACTTTTTTCCTCGAGTTTTTATTTTCTATCTTTTATTAATTAGTACGTCTCATCCTTAATAATGATATATATCAAAATATTTTATTTTCATTCTTTGAAATGAGGAAAAAAATATTTTTTCACATTTTTTATTTATTTATCTTTTAAAAATATGATGAGAAAATAAGTTATTTTAAACTATTTTAACGGATTTTTCGACATAAAACTGTTATGAAATACAAAATGTGTTAACTAATGAAAATGTGGAGGATAAGAATGATATGAAAAAATTGTTATAGATATAAATGTTATAATGAGCCAAGATTGAAAACCTTAAATGCAATTTAAATGTAATGCAAAAAATAAAAACTCTTGTGCGAATATAACTACCGTTAAATAAAATAGTTCAAATATTTGCTACCATCAATTGATGAGTGATTATATTGTCATCCCAATTTTCTTGTTTTACACCACATTATATACACACTCCATTTAAGATATATATATATTTTTATAATACACCACAATTATTTTTACAAATATACCCTTAAAGGCTAAAATAATTGAAAAATATAAAAAGGAGGAGAAAGAAAGAAATGATAAAAATTAGACCATAAACCACAATGGCTTCTTTTTAAATATATTTTGTGCATTTTTTTTAATCAAAAAATTCCATCAATGGTCAGATGTCTGAAATGATGATGAACAATATAATGAACGGGTGGGATGGTGGTTTTATCGTTCAGAGGTCTGGCGTGGCTGGGTGTCTTGTAGGGATGACCTTTTTTTATTGTTTGCATCCATAACACTAAATATTAAAATTAAAAATTTATAATAGGATTAAAACAAGAAAGTATGAACCCGGCAAAAAAAAAAAATTGGAAAAAGGCAAAAGGAAAAAGTAGAGAAGAAAATGGAAAAGGGGTGGGAAGTGGAAGACATGTCGTGTACGTAAGAATTAGATAGTGATTTTAAATCGTTATCTATGTCGTTTCATTTATGTCCAATTTCTGAATAAAAAAGTACTTAAATTTGTGATGCAACCAAAAAAAAAAAAAAACTTTGCGATAACAATACAATCACCATAAATTCAATATTACTGAAAATGGTAAAATTGTCGATCAATAAATTAGAATTTGTTGTGTAAGTAAATCCTAATCCTCCAATTATTTGTGAAATTACTATAGCAATCATATTAGGGTAATTATATTCTCATCACAATTTTTGATTGTTGCACCACATTTTAATTGCACTTAAGATTCTTAATCTTTGTTCAGTATAGCACTTATGTCCATAATTCGATATTTTATGTCATTCTTATCCTCAAACTTTTTTTTAGTTAACACATTTTGTATTTAATAATAGTTTTAGTCCAAAACTCCGTTGAAATGACGTAAAACAATTTATTTTTCCATCATATTTTTTTAATAAAAAATTAAAGTGCAAAAAAGTATTTATACCTCATTTCAAATGATGAAAACAAAATAATTGGATATAAATTATCATCAATGACGAGACATACTAATTAATGAAAAGTTGAAGATAAAAATTCAAAAGAAAAAAGTTAAGAAAATAATTGTTGCTACAATGAGCAAAGATTAAGAAGCTTAAATATAGTTAAAATGTACTAATATAACAAATAAAAAATGGAGTAATGTTATTCATCCCCACTAGAATTATAAATACAGAATAAGTGACATTAATGTGCCATTAAATGATAGGTAAAATTAAATAAGCCATTTAATGTCACCTTTCATTTAATCTATCATTTAAAACTGCCTAAACAGTGTATGTAACCCCATTGAAGATGAATAATATTACTTTAAAAAGAGTAATGATATTCATACCTACTGGAATTACAAACACATCTACAACCAACTTGGCTTAACCATTTTTTAGCCAATAATTTCATACTGGAATCTCAATGCAGGACATAAAGCGCAACAAATTGACTAGAAACAAAAGCTACAAGGAAGATGCCATACCAAAGAACAAATGCTAAAAGGCACTTAGAATAGCGCTACGTTTTCGTACAAACTCTTAAAATAAATTGATGATTTCCATCTGTAATTCTTTATGATCGTAGAAACTTCACTTGCATTGCACATAAAATACTATTCTAAGAATGACATAGATGCTTCTCCTTGCAGCCCCTACCTCGTCTAAAATTCTACTTTCCCCGTTATTTCACTCTCACGGTCCCAGCTCGTCTAAATTTTTTGAAATTAATTTAGTTGTACAACCGAGGTTGACAACCTCGGTTAACAACCACTCACATGCATGTGGGGTCCGCAGGTTTAAAAAAGCCAAAAATAAGAAAGCGGACCCCCCCATGTGAGTGGTTGTCAACCGAGGNGCTCGTCTAAATTTTTTGAAATTAATTTAGTTGTACAACCGAGGTTGACAACCTCGGTTAACAACCACTCACATGCATGTGGGGTCCGCATGTTTAAAAAAGCCAAAAATAATAAAGCGGCCCCACCCCATGTGAGTGATTGTCAACCGAGATTGTCAATCTCGGTTGTACAAGTAGCATGATCGAATTTTTTGAGAATTCCATATTCTATAAAAGTAGTAGAATTGAAAATAAGAATTACGTGAGAATCTTAAGTTTCAAGTCTTTGGGTTGAGGAGACTGTCTTTAATTTTTCATTATATGCTCAGCGAACTTTTTCACTATCCCAAACACTTTCCATTTACGGTTCCACTTGGGGTATACCCGGATGGATCCTTTGATGTACAAGTAGCATTTTCCTTCCATTTAAATGAACATAAAAAAAAAAACAGTGAATCACTTTCAACTTTTTTATTTTATTTTTAAGACATGTGGGGGGTTTAGTTCAAATAGCATCTTTAAACTGAAGACAAAATAAATATCGATCTTTATTTTTTAAGAGCCTGTTTGAACACTACTTTTTGTCCAAAATGAATTTTGGAATAGTATTTTGATAAGAAATGTGTTAAAAAATAAGAAAAAATTTTGAATTTGCGTTTAATATTATTATATTGAAAAATATGATCTTGAAAATAAAAGATAGAAAAAAATGTATTTTGAAAATAATATGGATCAAACAAGTTTGAAGAATGAAAGACAAATGGATTGCCACATGGACAAACCACATCAGTAGGATTGCTACATGAATTATCCATATCAGCAGCTCCAGCAAGGCATTCCTGGTTAAAGAAGTTCTAGAATTTTTGCTTCCACCCCTTGAGGGAGCTCGGCATCTTAGGGATCCTAAAACGTCCCTGGGTCAACGTATATACAAAGCAATTATAGCCCGACAATGTTTTAAGTTCGAACACTAGCCTAAGAAGGTCGAGCCTATGAGATATAGATAAAAACCTACAAGCTATAAAGAAATAAATAACCATCCTCCAAGCTTTGGGGACAAGTTGTCCAGGGCACATATAGTGCTCGACCAAGAACTCTAGGAAAAAAGGGATGAAGGGGCTACCTCAATCCCCTCCTTCAAAGCTTCCCTAAAAACTACTATCTCCCCTTCCCGAGCACTAATGATATTTTCCTCGTGCTCGGGAGTCCTAACATCACACCTAGGCATCAACCCAAACTCCATCGCTATGGATATGACTTCGTGCTCCTTATACCGACCTATGAGCTCAGGGTAAGTGAGGACAAGCCTATTATCTAAAGAAACAGCCACATGTATTATGGAGTGACCTCGTTCTTCGGGCGTTGAACCCGAGGCCAATGAACTACTCAAAGACATATCTATAAAGGATGAAAACTTAAAGCTATCTAAAGGTCTCAAGGTCTTACCTTAATCGAACAAAAAGCCCGAGGTTGTCCGAGGAGGTTTAAGAAGGAGATAAGAGACAAATGAGGTGGGGTATGGGGGTATTAATAGGATTTGGAATAAGACCAAAGGTCTACCAATCCTAGCCCTTCATCATGCCACGTGATGACATCCACTACCCCAAGGATATCATGAGCTTGAATATCGAGACCACGTGTCATACTCTCACAAACCTTATGCTGAGCAGCCTTATTTAAAGGATGTACCCAGGTCCTAAGGCTGAGCAACCCATTTGCAAGGCTGTATAGCCCAAGTCCTAAGGCTGAGCAGCCTTATTCAATGCTTTGCAACCCAAATCTAAAGGCTGTACAACCTAAGTCCAAGGGCTGAGCTGCCCATTTTCAAGGTTGTGCAGTCCATTCTAAAGGTTGAGCAGCCTATCTCCATGGCTGTTGAGTCCCGTTTCAATGGCTGAGCAGCCTATTCCCATGGCCGTTCAGCCCATCCCAAAATCCCATTCTCGAGGCTGGTCGTTTCTTTCAAGTACATCTATCCTATAATCTCGAATACTAGTCTCTGGCACGGATGCATGGGGGCTACTGATGATACCAATGTGAGTCATAGCTCGAGCACGATGACCGAGGACTACCTCCACCATTTGACCTCGAAAACCCCGCAAGCTCCCCGGGTATGGTCTCCTCGGGTTCAGCTCCCTTCGACCAACCATCTTCCTCGAGTCCTATTTTGATCCATTATGACTCCCCCCCTCGTGTGTGGGCTCTTCCAAACCTAAGAGAGGTACTGCCCCTCAATATGTTTCCTCATTTCGGATGGACTCTTACACCAAAGTCTCATTCTAACCCAAACACCTAGATTACACAAAATTAACTAAACTACAACTTCCAATTGCAGTAGAACTCCTAGAGGTCTCAACATTGTAGTCCTACTAGGAGTCCACTATCTACCTCTATAAATACATCATTTTCCATCATTATCAATGTATGTTTTACACACAATTTACAGTATATATTCTCTTCATATTCCCTTTCCGACTTAAGTATTGGAGGGGCGACAAGGACACACATCAACGTATTTGTTTCAGGTACCAGAAGATCTTGTTCGTGCTTATCCTTAGTCGTCAAGCTCAAATTTTAGCAGGTGCAATTTTGGCAACATCACTTATATTAAAGTATAGATTTTAATCCTACCAAATAGGGGCTTAATAGTTTATAATTCTTGTTTGAATGAAATTAAAATTAGTTTTTAAATATATTTTAATAAGATTTAATGAAATATATAGTTAAAAAATTATGAATTCATGAAATATATAATTGAAATTATTTATTAATAAATTAAAATCTTTTTAATTTTATTACCAGCGAAGATGGGCATAATCTTATTCCAAATTCCCGCAGCACAATAAGAACAAAAATGTTAGATATTAGAGGGAAAATTATTTATTTTTTTTAAATTATTCAATTATATATTGTTGCGTGATAAATTGTAAAAAAATAAAAATAAATAAAGGATGACGAAATCTTGATCGTAAGAAGAATACAAATTTTGTTAGAAGTTTGAAAAGTAAGAGTAAGATAAACCAACACGTGGGGTCAGTGAAAAGGTTAGTCAAAATTGCCGGCTTGGGGGAAGTTTCCGTGCTACATTGACTGGCTCTTCTTTTTCCATTTCACATTACGAAAGTGACAGTGACAGAAATTGGAACATTGATCTGAACCCATCCCTCCCTCAGCCTAATGTGACAAAATTGAAAGGGTGGTTGAGAGATAGATCGAAATTTCTCATTAAATATTTTTATTTTTTTTGTGTGTGAAAATAAAATTTGAATTTTCTAGCCAAATCAGATTAGGAGTATCTTTTTCTAGCCCCTGTTTGGTGGCAATTAAAATTATTTTTTTAGTAAATTTTGATAAAAATTGATGAAATGTGTAGTTAAAAAATTACGAATTTCATAAAATGTATAATTAAAATTAGTTATTGACTTTAATTTATATTAAAATCTGAATTTTAATTCTTATTTGATTCTCATTATTTTCAAAATGCATTTTTCTATATTTTTTTAACCGCATATTTTTCAATAAAATAATATTACATATAAACTCAGAAATTTTCATTATTTTTCAAACTTATATTTTTCATCATTCTACTTTTCTAAAATAAGAAAAATGAGGACTCAAATAGACTCTTAATTTATACCAACTAGGATTACTCTTTTTATTTATTTATTTTGTAATGTAAGTTTGAATTAAATTGTTTAAAACCGTGTTTTATTTGTAATAAAATAATTCTAAAATGATATTGGACTAGAAAATTAACTTAAATGTAATAATAATATCTTTTCAAATATATAATTTCTTTTAAATTATGCACCTCCCAACTCTCTCGCCCTTGCTAATTCTTTTTTGGAAAAAATGAAGGAGTTATCGTTATGGGCTTAATTCTATATTTGATCATTCAATTTTGAGTGAAATGTCAAGTCAACTGAATCATCTAATTTTATTTTAACACATTCGGATTACTAAAGTGCAATTTACTTTCAGTATTATCACTTCGTTATGTACTGTTACCAAAATTCAATGACAATTTATTTAAATATATTTATCGTAAATACATATAGCATTCTATATTTAGGGTATGTTTGGTAGGGATTAAAATTCAATTAAAATTAAAAATATAATCGTTATTGGGTCTCACTCATCTAATAAAAGTTAACAATAACGACTAATTTTTCAATTTTAATTCGATTTTAATTTCTACCGAATACGTCCTTATTAAACTATTAAAAATACAAACATAAAGAAAAAGAAAAAGAAAAAGAAAAAGCCCACAATGATTGATTGGTCTATGAAAAGGTTTAGTATATGTGGGTGCGGACAATCTGATAACATTGCGCTCTCTTTCGTCGTATGAAACTATAGTCAAACTAATTCTCCGCTATGTCGCCGACGACCATCTTCCGGAGAAATTTTCAATTCCTCTCCCTCTTTTATGTCCTCTCTTTTGCCGCCTCCGATGAGCTTCAGACCCTTTTAACCATAAAATCTGCCTTCAAAGAGTCGAGGACAAAAGTATTTGATTCATGGGATTCCAGTAATTCTGTATGCAGCTTTGTAGGACTCACCTGTGATTCCAATCGTTCTGTTAAAGAAATTGAACTCTCCAATCAGAATTTGACAGGTTCAATTCCTTTTGATTCTATATGCAAGCTCCCGTCATTGGAAAAGCTCTCGCTTGGGTTCAACTCACTCTACGGCCGAGTCACCGAGGAGTTGAACAATTGTACTGAGCTTAAATATTTAGACTTGGGCAACAATTTTTTCTCAGGACCATTCCCAGAAATTTCATCAATTAGTGGATTGGTGTATTTATACGCAAATACAAGTGGGTTTTCAGGAATTTTCCCATGGAATTCTCTTGAAAATTTGACAAATCTTGCTGTATTAAGCCTCGGCGACAACCCGTTTGATCGAACGGAATTCCCGGCCGTGATTGTGAAGCTTACGAAGCTGAATTGGCTGTATTTATCGAATTGCAGCATCGAAGGGAAAATACCAGAAGGGATTGGGAATCTTGGTGAGCTGATTAATTTGGAGTTGTCTATGAATTACATCACCGGGGAGATTCCGGCGGGCATTGCAAACCTTTCGAAACTGTCGATGCTTGAGCTTTACCAAAATGAATTGAGCGGGAAATTGCCTGTTGGTTTTGGCAAGTTAACGAGTCTTGAATATTTTGATGCTTCAGCTAATTATTTGAATGGTGATCTTTCTGAAATCAGATCCTTGAATCAGCTGGTGACTCTGCAGCTGTTTGAAAACGAGTTCACTGGTGAACTGCCAGCTGAGTTGGGCGAGTTCAATAAGCTGGTGAACTTGTCTCTTTATACTAATAAGCTCACTGGTCAGCTGCCGGAGAAGCTCGGCTCGTGGGCCGAATTCGATTTCATAGATGTCTCCGAAAACTATTTCACCGGTCAGATACCGCCGGAAATGTGTAAGAGAGGGACCATGACTCAACTCTTGGTGCTGCAGAACAATTTCACAGGCCGAATTCCAGATACATACGCAAATTGCACGACGCTAACACGTTTTCGGGTTAGTAAGAACTCGCTTACTGGTCCGGTTCCTGATGGCATATGGGGGCTGCCTAATGTCGAAATCATTGATATTGCGTTTAATAACTTGGAGGGGCCCATAACGACTGATGTTGAAAGGGCCAAGTCCCTGAAACAATTGTCTCTCGCTAATAATAGACTCTCCGGTGAATTACCATCGGAGATTTCTAAGGCTGCAGGTTTGGTTTCTATTGATTTGAGTGACAATCAGTTCTACGGTGAAGTACCGGCGTCAATTGGTGAACTAAAGCATCTGAACAGTCTTGAATTGCAACGCAATGATTTTTCTGGTCCAATACCGGATTCGTTAGGCTCATGTGATTCCATCACTAATATCAACATGGCACATAATTCACTTACCGGCCACATCCCAGCCACTCTCGGGTCATTACCGACGCTCAATTTCTTGAATTTCTCGAGAAATCAACTCACCGGACTGATCCCAGGGAGCTTAGCCTCTCTGAGACTTAGTCTTCTTGACATTTCGAACAATCATTTGTCGGGTCCTATACCGGAGTCTCTATTGATTCAGGCCTATAACGGTAGCTTTGATGGGAATCAAGGCTTGTGTAGTGAGAAAATCGGGCAGTTTCAACGATGTTCACAAAAATCCGGCATGCACAGGCATCTTCCAGCACTCATATTCTGCTTCGTGGCGGTATTCACCGTGTTGCTCGTCTCACTCGTTTACTTATGTTACATAAAAAAGAAGACCAAAAAACGTACTTTGAAGGAAGAATCATGGGATGTCAAGTCATACCATGTTTTGAGCATTACAGAAGATGAGATTCTTGATTCCATCAAGCAAGAGAATTTAATAGGAAAAGGGGGTTGTGGGGATGTGTATAGAGTTGTTCTTGCAAATGGTACAGCATTGGCAGTGAAACATATCTGGCATTCCGAATCAGTTGACCGGAAAAGGATCGGTAGCACAACTCCTATACTGCCAGGTCGTGGTAAGAGGTTGCATGAATTTGAGGCCGAGGTTCGGACACTGAGCTCAATAAGACATGTTAATGTTGTTAAGTTGTATTGTAGCATAACAAGTGAGGACTCAAGCTTGTTGGTTTATGAATATTTGCCTAATGGAAGTCTATGGGATAGACTGCATACATCCAAGAAACTGGCACTCGACTGGGATGCGCGGTACGAGATTGCTTTAGGTGCAGCGAAAGGGTTGGAGTATTTGCATCATGGTTGCGATAGGCCAATCATTCATCGCGATATCAAGTCAAGTAACATTCTGTTGGATGAGTTTTTAAAGCCTCGAATTGCAGATTTTGGACTCGCAAAAATAAATCAATTCAATTCGACTGAATCAACCCAAATAATTGTAGGAACACGTGGATATATAGCTCCAGGTAAGCAAATTGTTCTCACTAATCATAATTTCTTCTTTGGTTCTTAAATATGGTTAAAAACAGTAGAGAGTTAGCTATTCTTTAAACTTAAACGTTTGTTACAATTTGATTATTTTGCCCATATCTGTTAGTTTGAATTACAGAAAACCTGACATGGCATCCTAGTTGGCAAACTAGACTGCCACGTCACCTTTTTTCATTTGTCAAACTAACGATGTAATCATATGAAAGTTTTATACTTGTTTGGTGATTGTCTCTTCGATTTCATCACTGGAATTGTTGTTTACGTTTTGCAGAGTATGGTTATACACACAAAGTGAACGAAAAGAGTGATTTATACAGTTTCGGAGTCGTACTGATGGAGCTGGTAACAGGAAAGAGGCCGATAGAGGCGGAGTATAGGGAGAACACGGATATAGTAGATTGGGTATGCAGCAGGCTTAAGACTAAAGAAAGTGTGTTAAGCATTGTGGATTCAACTATCCCAGAAGTTTACAAGGAAGATGCAATAAAAGTTTTAAAAATTGGGATGATGTGCACAGCCAGGGTACCAGCATTAAGGCCTACTATGAGAAGTGTGGTTCAAATGCTCGAAGAAGCTGAGCCTTGTAAATTGGTTGGCATTATTGTTAACAAAAATGGTGTCACCAAGAATGAGGAACCCATGGAAAAGCGATTTTAACCAAGGGCTTTTTGGTTGTTTTTCTTGTATGATTTATGATGTTCGAGAATCAAAACTTAGTAATTTCTGGTCACTCTAAGGTCGCCTTCAACATCCAGGGATCGGGGACAGGCCATAGAACCCGCATTAGCTGTGAAAATGGTCACCCATGAAGTAATACATGTAAAACTATGTAAATTTTGAAGATTGTCTATGTAACATATTAGCCAGCCAATTGTAGGCTTGTAGCATTTGATGATGTATGGAATAGAAGGCATGTCGGGTGCCAAATAAAAGCACAATTTTGTTCACTTAGTATGATTGGTGGGTTGTTAAAATGAACAAACTGTTTATAAAATGACTTATATGAAAAATAATGATGTTAAGATAGGCGTATTCTTGTAGTAGAATAGATAAAAGAAATTAAAATAATCGTAAACAAATTGAAGCATAGATTAAGGAATCAATCATATGGTTTTTTTTTTTTTTTTTTTCAGGGAATTGAAAGAGCTCTCAATGAACATGAATAATGTAATGTCTGTGATATTTGTTAGAGACTCCTTTCACTAGTTCTGGGGAAAATATCTGTGCTGAATTTCTAGCCAAAGATTCTGTTGGCAGTTCTGATAATCTTGGCTCACAGTTTATAACATTTTAACTTACTTTTAGATGCTTAGTAGATTTAGGTACATTTAGAGTAAAAGACAAATACTTTGCTTGTATAAATGCTCATATCAATGCAAAGGCTTTGGTGTCTTGCCAAGCCAATTGTTTCTCTCATTTTAAAAAATTTTCATGGTATCAGAGCCAAAAACACGCGCTTCAGCACCTTTTTCTAACCTTCCCTTATTCAGCAAATCTACCAATGGCTCGACTACTCCTCATACTCCATAGTCATAATTATATGGGCTTCGCTGATGGTTCCATTTCAGCACCCACCAAAACCGCAGGTAATGATGCTCCGAATCCTACCTATGTAAAATGCCTTATATGCTGCACACGAATGACACGATTTACACTTTTCCGTGGTAGCTGCTAAAGGCAAAAGTCCTAAACTAAGAAAACCAAAGTCCTTGCCACCTTTAGCTCGATTAGATATTGCAGCCCCTTCCAATCAGAATATACCTCAGTTTCCAATGACATTTGCAGCTCCCTCATCCAGGAATGCACCACCAAGAAATCTTGTTACTATGCAGCCTGATGCAAATAAATCAAATTTGGGAAATAGCGAGTCAAGGGAACTTGATTGCTGGCATTGCTTTGACTACTCTTACTAGGGGAGACACCTTCAGATGGAGCTTCCTGCAATGGTTGCTGAGTGCAATGCTGTTTATGAGAATGATGTTTGGTATGCTGACAGCGCAACCAATGCTCATATAACCTGAGATGCGGCGAACTTAGCAAACCATCAGCCCTACAATGGAACAGATGCTGTAACAGTTGGTAATGGCCCAAGTTTGAGTATAGAGAGTACAGGTTCTACTTCCACTTCCATTAATAATTCATCATTTCAATTGAACGATATCCTTCATTGCCCTTCAGTCTCTTCCAATCTTGTCTCTATTAATAAATTTTGCAAAGACAATGCTTGTTATTTTTTACCAACAGATCATGATTTTTTTGTTAAGAAGAACCAAACTGGAAGGACCCTCCTTCATGGGCTGGCTGAGAACGGGGTATATCCTCTAGCACTCCACAAGAAGTTTCCAAATAAATTACAATGCTTAACTGCTATTGTTGGACTCAAGACATCGATGGATCAATGGCATTCACATCTTGGACATCCAGCTTTTCCCATTATGCAAAATTTAGTTCGATTGCATTAGCTTCCTATTTCTGATTCTACAAAGAAGTCAAGAGTATTTGTTCTTCTTGTCCTCTGAAAACAACTCCCTTTGCAAGACTCAGGTTGTGAGTCCTTAGTTCCTTTAAATTTAGAGAGATGCTATAAGTACAGGAAAATTCACAGGTTTTTGCACAGGAAGACAGCAGCCTTCATGTGCAAAAACCTCTGAATTTTCCTGTACCTGCAAATTTATTCTTAAATTAAACATTAAGAAGTTTGGACATCACCTGTCCCATCTGTAAGTGGCTGTAAGTTTTAATACTTATTTGTGGATAATTTCTCTAGGTTCACGGTGGAGATTGTTGGGAAATTTACACCAATTCCCTTTATTTCTATTACCCGTAGGGTCTTTTGTTGTTCAAGAGAATATTAGCAAATAAGAAAAATAAATAATATAACGCACAAATAAAACGGACCATCAAAGCTTTTCACTATATGAAAAATTGTTACAATAATATAGAATTTTTCGCTCCCCAAACCAATCCCAAAATATTGAAAAGAAATAAAATAGACTTGAGATTTGTATACCGGTCTGCCTCTGTGTTTTTCTTCTAGAAGCCGTAGCCTTTTT
>CAIGRO010272063.1:3504-14868 GCA_903798355.1 Fraxinus baroniana | reverse complement strand
CAATAACTTTTTCCTTCTTTTTCAATCGCACATTCTTCATCAACACACGATTCCAGAATACATTCTTCCGAAATAATATTTATCAAACACTCCCTTAAGATTCAATAATTCACAATCCTTAAAATTAGTCCTTGATGGGGGCCAGTAGTTACGAGCCAAAGAATTTGGACAAGAATACTAAAATTAAAAAGGAGATGATTTTTTTTTTTTTGGTACTCAGGTATCCTAGCTTAGCAAGACTAATTTCTTGGACCATCAGCCATTGGTCCCTCAGTAACTGGCGAAGGTAAACCGCGGATTATGCCCAAGTTAACTAGGGTTCGAACACCCCTTATACTTCTAACCCCAAGGAAGTCTTCCTCCATTGTTATTACATCACCAAACTGCTCCAACCAATATTGATTATTACATCACTCAATTGCTCTAACCAGGAATCGAACTCTACACGCTGAGGTTGCAAGTCCAACAATGTCCTTTCTTTGTCAACTTGAATGTGCCCGGGGGGGCAAAAGGAGATGAATTTTCTATGTTACTGCAGTTGCTTGAAGTTTCTCTCTTAACATCCTAAAATTTCAAAAAGCATTTTTTTGAATAGAATTTTTCAAAGAATGTGTGATTAAAAAATAGAAAAAAATTTTAAATTTACGTATATAATATTTTATTATTTAAATGTGTGGTTTAAAATAAATATAAAAATTAAATTAAAGTAAATGATATCAAACTGGGCTTAAAAACCTTGACTATAATCATTGAACACGGAAAGAGAGATGGAGATCAATTATGCTTGTATCAAAATCAATTATATTCACGAAGTAGTCCTCTTGTAAAAACGTTATCCTTTGTTTGGTTCATATTATTTTTAAAATATATTTTTTTCTATTTTATTTTTAATCACACATTTTTCGATAAAATAATATTATACGCAAATTTAAAATTTTTCTTTATTTTTTAGTCGTACATTCTCCATCAATTCATTATTTTAAAATGCTTGACAGAAAAAGACGCTCAAATAAGCTCTAAGTTGAAATACATACGTAAGAATTTAATATTCATTGATCACACCAAAATTAAAATGTGGCCAGTTATTTATTTTTCAAGTAACTATCATAAGATTTTGTTACTTAATCTTGTTATATTTTAGAAAAATAAAATAAAATTTAGTTAAGATAAACTCAAAGGCTAAATTAATATATTTCATGAATTAGAACATTAAAATAATAAATGCATTATTTGATATCTCACACAAAAAAGTAAAATAAAATAAAATAAAATATAACACGTATTTGATAGGGATTAAAATCTAGATTTTAAACTTAATTAAAATAAAAAATTAATTTTAATCACATATTTCATAAGATTCACTACTTTTTCAGTCACAGAATTCATCATCTTTTATCGAGATCTACTAAAAATTTGATTTTTATTCTGGAAGGCGCAATGTTCATATATAATTCTCTAACTAGCAAGTTGCCCTTTTAATTATGAGGGTCGGTTGAATCATTGACTTTAACGAAACAAAAGATTTTAAAAAATACAAGCATAGTTCCATGTGCATTATGTCTTTCATCTCGTGTCCATTCACGTTGACATTCTTTATTGAATTCTTTTAGGCAAATTGGAGTACTCCAGCTTGCTCTTGGAGTTGGAGGCAATAACTTTATAGGGAAAATCCAATAGACCCCCTCCAATAGGGGGCGTGCCAACGTGCTCTCTTGGTTTGACCCGAGATTTAATCTCGGACCAAGCAGCACGGCTCAACTTTATAATAGACATTTTAACGTGATCTACTAGCGTTGATTAAATTAACTTTTATTATGAAAGTGGTGAAATTTTTAATTTAGTGCAGATCGTTATTACTTGTTTGCTCCTTAACGTGGAAAATATTACAATAACAAAAAAAAAAAAAATGAAAATAAGATTTTGGGAACGGTTCACCAACAAATTGGAGTGTTGTTCACGCAATGTGATTCCAAATGTGTCTCTTTTCAATTTTTAGGGAAAGAGAAAGAAGTTTTATTTCCTTGCTTAGGAAAGTCCAATTGTAGATACGAAAGATATTTTTATTAAGTGTTGTGATTAAGAAATATGTGATGTTAAATGGTAGCACGTCAAGTTAGAACAACTATGAAGTTATTGTTCACCCTTACCCTCCTAACAAACACATGGGAAGCTATTGTCAACATTAATTGTTGACATTAAGAAAAGAAACTGTTTTATGGAAGAGATGTGCTAGACGTACAACGTCGGTTGACAACCTCTCACACATGGGGTGGGTGTGGTGATAATTTTTTTGTTTTTTTAAACACAATGGGACCCTCCACTGTGAGAGTGTTGTCAACCAAAGTTGTGAATCGATATTGTACAAGTAGAATATTTGTTTATGGAAAACACTCAATGCCCCCTGTCAATGCTTGGAGCAGCTCTCCCTCCAATAAGGGGCGCCTATGCCCCAGTCATTGAGTCGGGGCATAGAGCACAGCTCATTGTTATATATTGTTAAATGTCAAGTTTACTATCGAAATTTTGATAGGATTTCCCCTCGAGGGTTTTCGGGTATGATTTTGATGAGCCTTTTTAGAAAGAAAGAAGAAGTTCTAGTGTTACATTGGCTGTAAAAGAACACTTCAATTGGAGAATGATATGATTTTAAAGAGTGTCAATCCTAAGTTTTGCTTTGATCAGAGACGGCTTTTTTAAAAAGTTGAAGATTGGATTTTTAGACTTCCAATCTTTAGATTTTCTCACCTTTTAATTTTTAAAGCTTTATTAGTTGTGCAAATTGATTTATTTATAGACAAACTTTAGGGACTTTTTTTTTTTTGTCATTTTTATAGTAGACATCTTCACATTATTATGTTGAAAGTCATAATTAATTCTAAGTTCCAACATTCTCATTGAGATTTCTACTTTCATGACACTTGCCATGTTTGTCATGTGCATGTGTGGGTTTATTGCATTGAAGTCTATGTTGATTTAGTTGTTCTGGATTTGCACTTGAACGACATCTATGTCCAATGTCATGTCGAGACCTTTAATAACGATGTTTTGACAAGGCTTCCAATTGTATGTTAGTTAAATGATTAAGGGTCTGCATTTCTTTGATAACAAGTGCCTCAATCGTTGAGGCCTATTTTTGTTAAACATGCTTCAGAGGCCAAGGTGCTAATTGAAAAATGAAGGATTTATGTTGTTTTCTTATTGCTAGTGCTCAAATTTTGTATTACTATTTAGATCTTTGCCTATTTTGTGCATCGTACTAATTGGAGGTCAAAGCAAAATAGACGGGTTTTCCATGACACCTATGCATTTTGTACCAAAAAGAACCGCGTAACAAATAACTTTTACTACAACCTCATAAGTATTCTGAGGCATTATGTACAAGAAATCCATGAGAAATGCAATTCGTGTATATATAGCCTTTTTATCAAAGAAATTTTTTTAATCCTTCATTTAGCTAAAAATCTGATCCTAGATATTTTTTTCAATCCGATGCTATAGGTAAGGTTTTACTCCTCTTCTAGAGAGGCTCCAGATCACCTCCTCTTGGCAGCCAACTAACAAGCAAAACATGCTCACACTCCATATCATCCTCCTATCTGGCCAAAATGAGGCCACACATAAGGTAAACGAGATGATGCATCACTTCCATCAAGGTGCCATGCAAAGACGATGTGCCACGTCTGTTGTCGGAAGACAATTAGAGGCAACGACCTCTCCTTCAATGGAAGGCATCTCTCATCTAATCTCTTCCAATAGATATTTTGCATAGAGATCTTTTTAAGATAAAATCTTCCTATGATTGATTGATATAACGTCTTTGCAGTTGACATCTAAAGATCAAATCATCAATCTACTTTTCAGATAGCATTAAATTCTATCAACCTTTGATTGACAAATTGATATCTAGGAAGAGACACATCGGCCTTCAGATGATGCCACGTGTCTTTTGATCCAAAGGTCAATATTTCATCTCTTTCAATATAAAAACTCACACTTCATGTCATTTTGGTGGTAATGCAACTTTACACATACAAATGTAAACTTGCTTTCTCTCTATTGTTGATTTATTGTCGACATGCATATACATTTTGTGGCTTATGACTCTAGCATGTCCCACACTAAATATATTCTTTTTTGTCGAATGACTTGACCATAAAAGTGCTTTCGATCGCATTTCCTACTATAATATAAGGCCACGAGTGACTAAATGTTTATCCAAATGTGTAGGAAAAAGGCTTACGTGAACGCGAGTGGAGTTAGGATCTGTTGACCATGCTGTCCGTACAAAATCTGAGGTCAACAGATTCGTACTATCTATGGAAAATCAGACTATAACCATGATCAACCCCATGAACAAAGCTTACCAAAATACATCTTCCCCATTGAAAAGTTCAAGAATGAATTTTAATTATTCACACACACGTCGATTTTACATTGAAAAAATGGATTTTAATTTTTGTATCGTGATTTTGAAGTTGTGACTAGATTTAATATTATGATTTCAATCCGAGATAAAAAGCTAGGTTAGCTAACTAAATCTTTTTGCTTTACTTGATTGACTGGCCACCAATTAAATAATTAGCATTGCATGTTTGTGTGTTTGTTAGGTTTTAGTTTTGTTTGAGGACAAACAAAAAGTCAAGTTTTGGGATGTGATAAGTGTAGTTTTTATACGTATTTGAGGCTCTAAATTATGATATTTTATCGTCTTTTGAATTAAATTCTACCTAATTTATGTTAAATTGTAATTTGTAGGTAAAATTTTATGTTTAATGAAGAATTGAAGAAAATAATGCAAAATAGCGAAAAAAAATGGCAAAATCCAAAGTACGAGGGCTTAATTATTGAAGGCAAAGTTTGGAGATTAAAGTTCGTACTTTGAAAAGTGAATGAGTTGCTTTGAAGAAATCAATACATTAAATGAGCCTTAATTGGACTTTTATTGGATGAATTAAAAGAGAAGAATTTGGGGTACTACAGAAATACACTCACGAGAGAAGGAGAGCCGGCAGTTGGAGGAAACAAAAAGCAAAATTGGATTGAAGCAACTTCTGAGAAAGAAAGAAAAAGGCAGCATTTGATTTATTTATATATACCAGTCAGACGCACGTGCAAGGCACGTGCCGTAGTATAGTTGGCTACGTAATAGCGTTAACTGATTTTTGATTATTTTTTGAGACGTCACTAATTAAATCTTATTTAGCAAAACTTTTTCAATAGAAAACCTTAAAGTTACAACGAAAAATAAACAAAAAGGCAGTTAGAAACAAAATGAAAAATTATTCATCATAAACAACCAATATAAATGAATTCAAATTTAAAAACACTCATACACTAACAAACTATAAAGATATTGTTGTTTCTTCTTTCTTCCTCAATTTTCTTGAAGTACAAACGTTTAGAGGCTTTGCATATCACATTTTAAGTTTTTTGAGGATGGGTAAAAAAGAAAAATTAACGATTATGATTTTACGTTTAATAATTTAAGATAAAATACCGAATGGAAAAAAAAATTGGCTTAATTTAAGATAAAAATTGAAGAAAAATGAAATTGAGAGAAATTAGTTTCCGTCGAATATTTTTTCAGCATGTTCTAATGAAATTGTACATTACATCCATTTAAAATAATAATAAAAATAATCCACTTCATGATAGATGTTTGTCTACCAGCACTGCATGATGTATGATGATTCTTCTGAAATCACTAAGTTCCTTCAATATCCATTTTGACACTATAAATTTACCCTTTTTAACCGTAGAAACTAAAGAAAAATGAAATTGAGAAAAATTGGTGTGAGTATGGGGGTTGATGGTGTGGTAGAAAATAAAAAATAACGATTATTATTTTACGTTTAATAATTTAAGATAATTTTTATGTTTAAACTTAATCGACAATATATATATCACATTTTAATTTTTTTTAAAAAAATTTAAATCGATCCAAATGGATATTCATATCATGAAATATTGAATTAAACAAAAAATTGTAGGAAAATAAAGTTTGAAAAAAAGGACATTGGAATGTGGTTGGGATTGAAAAGAAACATAAACAATCACGACTTTACGTTTCACAATTAATGTAAAATTATTTTAGATATTTAAAATTTGTCGACCATAAATTTATCATGGCTACACTTCAACATTTTCAACAAATTTTAAATCGCTTAAAACGCATATTTGTAACTTATAATACCGAATGAAACGTAAAAATAATAATAAATAAATAAATTGGTTTAATTTAAGATAAAAACTGAAGAAAAATGAAATTGAGAGAAACCAATGCTTTACAATGACTATTACACAATTTATACAATCAAGTGACGTATGATATATTCTCGATTATGTTGATCACTTTTGGATATGATGATCGAATGCCATGGCGCTTGAAAAATTCTCTAAATCCATAAGCATTGAGATCATAGTTGAACTGGACATGCAAAACCAACATCAGCATTGAGAAGCAAAGATGAACTAAACATGCAAATTACGCGATTGACAATGCTAGAGACTTGCAAGAGATGAACTTAATGCAAATAGATATCGCCACCGTAGAAACATGTTCCAAACATTCGAATAATATTTTCATAAAAATTAATATTCTTGAAACTATTTTCACGCCGACATTCTGGTCCAACCCTTCTCTTTTCTTAACTTTTGCGAATCGAAAACCTTGTTATTTCAACATTGGAGTTATGATCGTTGATCTTGAGAGATGGAGAGCCGGAGATTATACAACCAAAATTGTGGAATGGATGGAGCTGTAGAAGAGAGTGAGGATTTACGAACTTGGTTCTTTGCCACCTTTCTTGCTTGTTTTCGCTGGAAATATAGTTCAGATAGATCACCGGTGGAATCAACATGGCCTCGACGGTGATAATTTCCGGGGTCTGTGTCGGGATTTACATCCGGGTCCGGTAAGCCTCTTGCATTGGAGTGGAAAGGGTAAACCGTGGGTTCGACTCGATGCTAACCGACCTTGCCCTTCGAATGCTTTGTGGGCACCTTATGATCTATTACAAACGCAATATATTATTGATTCTTGAGGTACGAGCTTGAAAACTATGAAAAAAATTCCTAATTAGATAATTATTTTAAACTCTATTTAATTTATTTGATTTTTATTTCAGAACTTTTGTAATTAGGAAACACAAGAGAGTTGAGAGATCTGAGGCTGGAGATCCTACACAAATACGACTTTTCTTCCACGGAGAACGTAAAAAAACATGATGTGAACGGGAGAGAAGTCAAGCATTTTCAGGTATCCGGATGCCATTGGAGATGATCTTCATGTGAGTTAAAACACTTTGTATATTACATATAGCTATAGATAAATATCTACTTCATGTGAAATTGAAGGAGTTTTGAAGGAGGTGGATAAAAAAAAAAGGTGCTACTTGGGAGGAAACCCAATGGTAGTTCGTCTCCTTTCCTTTTTTTATTTTTTAAATTTTGCGTTCATATTCTAGTTAATTTTTGTCATTTTCTTTGCATTATCCTTCCATTGAGAACCTTCAAGCTTCTTATCCTTCAAACTTATGTTGATTCACTACAGTATTCAAGTGACATCTTTCCTTCTTTTTATTTGGCTAACATGTTTATGCATTGAGTACAATGCAAAATTTGGTTGGGTGGAGTTTCAATTTGAATTTTGTTGTGAATTGTATATGATTTGCATAAGGGAAAATTGCAGTAGCTGTACTAAACATTTCATTAAAAAGCAGACTTTGCCCAAACATTTTATTTTTGTCATCCACGGTACCAAACCTTTCAAAATGTCGCAGCTGGAGTCCAAGTGGATGAAAACTGTTAGTTTGATCGTTAGTTGACCAAAAATAAAAAACTTGACCAAATGTTGTCTAATTTTAAAATGGTAAAAGGATAATTTTATATTTTATATATAAAATAACTAAAACAAAAGAATTAAGTCAAAAAAAGAAGAAAAAAAAACATTGTTCATCTTCCTACCCCACCCACCTCAAAACCAAAAATCAAAAACCACCACCTTCGTCGTTCCCCCATTCCCTCGCCAGACACCCACCTCCACTTTCATTCGTCATATTTTGAGGAATAATTAGATATAGGTCCAGGCATTGTAGAAAAAAATGTTGCCTTTTGATTCATTCGACACGTTTTTGTTGGCAACTAGTAGAGCTTGTTGTAGTCCCCTCACAATTTTTATTCAGATCTAGGTACGATTTATTTTGGATTCTCTTTTGAAAAAGTGAGAGAGCTTTTTTCTTTTTTTGAAACTTTTGTTTATGATTGTCTACTTACTTTTGCTTTTTGATGGAGAAAAAAGGAACATCTTTGCTTTTAGTACGGTTTGGATCTTAGAATTATTAATTTAGGATTGGATTAGATGAATTTTACTTTTTGAATGTTTTTGTCTATTCGGTAGAATGTGACTGCAATTTTTTGCTTTAAATCTTATTTAGAGTTCAAATTTAAGTGCAAAATGTGCAAGTTGGAAAATTGCAGCAGCGGTGGAGGTAGGTGTGTGGCGGAGGAACAACGAAGGTGGTGGTTTTTGGTTATGGGTGGGTTGTGTGGGGTGTGGGAGGAAGATGAATAGTGTTTTTTTACTTAATTCTTTTGTTTTAATTATTTTATATGTAAAATATTATATTACCTTTATACCCTTTTAAAATTAGTCAATATTTTGTCAAACTTTTGATTTTCGGTCAACTAACGGTCAAACTAACAGTTTTCATCCATTTGAACTCCAGTTGCGACATTTTAAAAGGTTCGGTACCATGTGTGGCATAAATGAAAGGTTTGTGTAAAGTCTGCTACTTAATGAAATGCTTGGTACCACTGCTACAATTTTTCCTTTGCATAATTATCATGGAATTTTGTTTGAATCTCTGATTTATTGCATGTTTATGCTTTTGAATGATAAAATATGCCACTGGGAGTTAATTTTGTTTATGAGAATCTAGATATTGAGGCACTTGCTGAATTCTTTTCGCACACACAAGGCTTGTGTCGAGCTCTAAGGGGCGAAAATTTTTGTGTGTTCTTACTTTCTTCAATTTCGTTTTTTTTTGTTTTTATTGTTGATATGTAAATCTCGATTATGAGACCAACACTCCAAGGTTCAACAAGTCTCTCGAATCACCAAAGATATTTAGTTGGCCACTATCATGGTCATCATATAGTCACGAGCTCAGTATTATAGTACTTATAGGCTATGAGTAGTAGACATTTGTCCAATAACCAATAATTCTCAATAAATTAATGGAAAGAGGCCTAAAGTGGACCTCAAGTCCCTCATTTAGTCTTCAAATAGAACACCAAAACCTAAAGAAATGTAGTATTTGAATTATGAACTAGGACTTGGTGCGTGCCATCTTCGTTAGTGTTGGTGATGACTTATGACATGGCGTAGGGAACCAATAGGTCTCTTAAATCATCAAGGATTTACTGTTGATAATGTCCCTACCATTAGATTGTCATAACCTCGGAAACCTAGGGTTTACAGACTGTTAAGACATAGCGCATTCGTCCATGAATCGATAATTTTTAATGAATTAATGGATAGATGTCTAAAGAGGACCTCAACTCACTAGATCTTTGAACATAATATTAATCCTTGGGGGACAAGGTACATTGAATCATGAGCTAGAACTTGGTAAAAATATTGACGTTAGCATCAGTGATGATCTTATGACAAGGCTTAGGGGTCTAGTAGGTCACTCGAACCACCGAGAATATACCGACAATCCCTATCCTCACCATCAGATCATCACAATCTCAGTTACTTAGTACTTGTATACTATCGAGTCGTAGTGCATTTGATCAAGACACTAGTCCCGTAGTTTCTATCACCGAGGTTACTAACATAAAAATGCGTGCCTTCAATGGAAGAGAACCATCAAGAACTACTCCCTCCATCCCAAAAAGATAGTCCTATGATTATTTTCACTATACAATTAAAATGTGGTGTATTTAGAAGAAAATGTTGTGGAAATATAATTACCCTATTTAAAATGGAAACAAGACTATCTTTTTGGGACTGACAAAAATAGTATACAGGACTATCTTTTTGGGACGGGGGGAATAGTATTTAGGTCAATCAATAGCTTATAGTTGACCTCTTACTTTACTACATGAAAGTCCCATGAGCTTGAGTCCCGAGGTCTTAAAGATGTCCTGAATAAAAATTGATTTACAAATGGTCTTTATCGAGTCTTTACTTATAAAATAATTTTAAGCAGAACTTTGAAGTATAACTTGGCTTTAGTTCCCAAAAACTAGTCTTGATATTTAGAAATCATAGGCGAGGACCTGAAAGACTTGTGAACCATCAAAGCAGTATTAATGATCGCATCCAATGCATTGAGGTTTTGCAGATGCCCCGAATCATTGAGGGCTTCATGTTGACCCCTAGGTTTGAACATTCGAAAGTCATTATATGAAACTCGAAGGACTTTAGTATTACCAAGACCCTTGCACATTTCTTCGACAAGTTAGTTCCGCATACATTAGGCGATGAGTTATCTAAATAATAGATATATCGAAATTGATTTTACAGCTTAGATTGATGAACTTGAAAATCTATTACCATTTATAACCATCGTGAAATAAAAGGAATTGATGATCTAAATAAGAAGCTAAAGAATTAAATTGCAATCATAGTCCCAATGTTTTTAAAAAATGCAAACAAGTCCCCAAATAAATTACTAAAAACTAATATTTTTAAAAAGTGCAAACGAGTCCCAATTAAATTTATTTAAAAATTTAAAAATAAAATAAACATAAAAATGCAAACAAGTCTTAAATAAATTATTAAAGAATTAAAAATTGTAAATTCAAATAGAAGGTTATATTCGTTATTTCACAACTTTTTATTTAGAAATTGGATGAAAATGAATAGAAATTGTTGTTTATGCAATCAAATATGTAATTAATGGTGAAAATGTCAAAAAATGAAAGGTATGGACGCTTTTCACAATAACGATGAAAGAAAGAGACATTATGTACTAATTACCTTTTAATAATTTATTTGTGATTTATTTGCGTTTTTTAAAAATCTGGGACTGTGGTTGCAATTAATTTTTCTCCTTTTCTTTTTGTTTTATTTAAAGAAATTGGTATATTCATCATTTCATAATTTTTAATTGAGAAAATAGGTGAAAATGACCTTTTGCGCAATGAAATGTGGAAATAAGGGTGAAAATGAAAAAAAAAATGAAAGTTAAAGACGTTTTTCACAATAACAATAAAATGTGAGGATGTTATGTACTAATTACCCTTTGGTTATTTTAGGCAAATTTTTTTATTTTTTTTTTCATTTTTATATCAAGAATCAAGATAGGTGGTGCAAGTTGATTTTTTTTTTTTTTTTTTTTTTTTTTTTTTTTT
>CAIGRO010272059.1:0-10136 GCA_903798355.1 Fraxinus baroniana | reverse complement strand
TATATATTTAGCCACAGGTTAGTCACACAGATCAAAACCAAAGAGTAGAGATATATTAGCACACAACTAATAGAAGGCAAGAAGGAGCACAAAGCTTTGGCCAGTTTCTCTCTCAAATGAAGGCTAAAACTTTCACCCTTTGATTAGGGACGTGTAAAGTGTATAAATAGGTTAGGTATAGGGTTTTAGGGTTAAGCCCAATAGTGTAACCTAGGGTCCGAGGTAGAAGCCATCCAAGTTTGGATTTGGGCCATGAGCAACGCTAACTCGATTAGGCTACTTCAAACGGCCCAATTAGGGTTACGGGATTGGTTTACCTAATTGTGGTGTTGATATACCTTCAAGCATTTTGGTCGATGCCGACTGAACTAAAAGCGAAACTGTTTTCATCATTGCCCGGGGAGGTCGTTTGACAACAAATTGCCTAACAAAAGTAAATCAATCATTGATTGATGAAAGCAAAAATTACGATTGATGAAAGCACGAAATTACAATAGCTGGTGTGGGAATGAACACCAGTAAGTTTGAAAGATTTTTGAATGAGTAATATCCCCTATAATAGCTTGCGGAACAATAAACCTAACTGATAGGAGTAGACATTTAAATGACGAGTAATCATACTAAACGTTTACCAATATCAGATCTATTTTACAATTGTAATAAACAATTAAAATGGAAATGAAATTACAACTCAAACTGAACTAATGTTTACAATGTGCGGTCGAAGTTAGGAAAACTGCGACTGCATTGGGTCAAGGGGCTAAGTAAAACTGCAGTCCTTGACACATAGACTGCTTTACTCGTTTCGAGCTAAGCCATGGGCCGAACCGAGTTCACATTATTATTTACAAGTTGAGGGCATATGCAAGCTAGCTCGTATGTGCTCATAGGTTAGTTCATATTTTTGCTTTAATTTTGGACTTGTTTTAATTCATTTTTTTTTGCTTAATTTATTACTTTATTGAAAAAAAAAATCTAGTCGTCTCATGGGCGGCTCGGCTTGTGAAGCCCACGAGCTTCAAGCCGAGCCAAGCCGAGCCCATATTTTGATCACAAGCCAAACTCGTGGTTGCAAGGGAAGAGCCGACTCGACTGGCCCATTGCAACCCATCTCACTAAGCAATTCTTTGCTACATAGGGCTTGTACATGCAATTTCCTGAAGCTTTTACATCTCACTTTTAGTGTTTCATAGTTTCATTGTGCGAACTCTGGCCTCTTGTACATGAACTTCTCATGTATGGGATTAGGTTTTAGGCTTTATGCTCAATAGTGCACATCTAAGTCTTGCTACGTCATGACTCGAGAATAGACACTGCCAACTGAAGGTATATTTAACATTCAAATTGAGCTTACGTTCTTTGATTTATATAGTGGTTTTTGAGTATGGAGACGATTTATTTGCTATGTCGAGTCATTAAAATCCACTTGCTCCATGGGTACAATACAAACAGTTGAAGATCTTTTATGATACAATTGAGTTGAGATTTGTTGTCTCGATTTGCCTTTATTCCTTGAGTGCACATGTTGCGTTGACTTGGGCTCTTTAATGCTTATTAAATTATCTTGTTATTAGAAAGATCAAAATGAAACTACGACTTTAACTACATTTATATTATTAAGTAAATTAAGGTTTAAGTAGGGCAATGTTATCTACTAAGAGAAGTTGTAAAAGTTTTGTACATACGAGGCATTTGAATTGAAGATAGGAAGAGATAGTTAGGTAACAGTAGTAATAATCTTTAATATATAACAAGATGTTATAAATTAGATAGAAAAAAGAAGAAAATATAAAAATCAATAAACATATATTTATTTTATTGAGAACTAAAACCTATATTTATATGGATGGATTACGACTATAAAGAATATAATAGTCATAATGATTGTAGGATACAACGATTGTTCACTTATTTGTGAGTACTTTACAAGTGTGGTTGTTGGAGAAACATTCAATTAACAATTTTACTTTTATTTAATTTTTTTTTTGTCAACAACACCTTTAATTGTCATTTGTGAATATACTATAATATTGTTAATAATCAATTATCATACCAACAAAAATTCTATATAAATCAAACTCCATTTAATTATAAATTGCATTGTTTTAGCATTAAAGTACTGAAAATTTTATATCAATCAAATTAAGTTGTCATTTATCAATAGAACTCATTTTAAATAGTAAAATAATCTAACTCATTAATAAGTCTCTAGATTCTGTCTAATAATAATTTATATATTAATTAAAGGTTGTAGCATATGCATCTACTTTGGAAGAGTAATGTTATTTAGTCCTATTGAGGTTATAATTTCAATTTAAGTGACGTTAATGTAGCATTAAATGATATGTAAAATTAAATAAGTTATTTAATTTCACATTTAATTTAACTTATCATCTTGCGCCACATAAACTGAAATTGTAAGCCCATGGAATTACACAACATTACTCATTTTGGAATGATGGTAAAAAATCTAAAGACTCTACAACTCTTTCTATGCATATTTGAATTGGAATTTGTTACACATCACAATATTCTAATTTGAAAACTCCATCTATTGCTCTTACATTAATCAAATGATTTAATAAAGTGATTGTTTGGTTCCAAATAAAATCAGCAGAAATGGCTTTTTTTTACCGTTATATTCAAACAAGTGGGGCACATTGTCTCACAATTGGGTCAAAAAATGTAGGCTACAGCGGTCCATATTGCAATTGAAAGCAAAAACAGACAAGCCCAAAATAAATCAATTTATTGTTGGGCAAAACACTTGTTACACCACAATACCTTTTATGCGAAGTTTTTAAACTTCCTTTTGAAACTGGGTTCAAGAAAAGAAAAATAAGGATCCATTTGTTCTTTCAATTTATACATTCGAATGTGGCCTATTGGCCGGGATGAACTTTATATATTCACAGAAAAACTCACAGTCTTGCTCTGCATTGTCCCGGCTTGAATGGGGTGGGCATCTCTTGTAAGAGGTATTCTATATCCTCATAAATGGATATAAGGGGAAAAAAAGAAGAAGAAAAGAAAACACTCTTTCGATGAATCAAGAAATTAAAAAATTGTGGTCAAAACAACAATAATTGAAGCCTCACAACTCCAATATATAAAAAGCTGTTATAAAATAGAGAGAAAAAGAGAAGAGAGTGGCCTTATATTTATAGGGAATAATTAAGAATATAATTGATACAATAGTCATTTATAAATACTATTTTATTTACAATACTACCTTTGAATGACTATTTACACAACTGTTTGGAGTAATAAAATGTTGTCCATTAAAATATTGTCAAGAAAACACAATGGGATAAATCTTGAGTGAAGGAAAAAGAATACAATTGCTCCCCCTATCAATAAATGAAATTTCTTGTATTAAATCATCCATTTCATGTACGCCAATGTCTTCAATATCGCAATTTCTGGTCAAATGTGTCTCATGTTGTCTTGTATAATCTTCAAACACTATCGTCTTCGTAGATGATATTTATCAATCTTTTTTTTTTTTTTTTTTGTCTTTAATTAGTATGATGATCTGTTGAAAAATAGATTGTGTTGTTGATCTATTTGAAAGTCGTATGTAATATATAACATATAAGAATATTATTTTGAGGGTAAATGTATTGTACGTTATGGATATCATTACACAGACAAATGCACCGTTAAAAGTTTATTAAGAAAAATCGTGCAGAAAGAATTTTAATGAAAGGAAAATGGTACATTTTTATTTTGAGTACGTTACAAAAGTTTTCTTATTGAAAATGTTGCTAAGAAAATCCAATGAGACAAGACCATGGTCAAAAGAAAAATAGTACAATGCGTATTTACTCCCCCTCATAGTGATATCACTTGAATTATATACTTCAAGTATAAAATCCTTCAAAAATAGTATCAAAACCATATAAGATAGGTTGATTATAATATCATTTATTATATGCATATCAAATTTCATGCGTTTCCAGTCTAACAAGTACAGACTTGTGATTGCATTCACAACTTAATAATTTATTTATTTACACAATTATTTGCGAGATTTATTATGTTAAGAATCGTACATTATATATTACGACTTTATTTTTATTTTTTTCATTTCGCGTAAGTATACACCTTTATTTTTTGGATTATAAATTCATAAATTTCAGGTTTCTCTAGTAAACTCAATTTTGCTAGGATTGCGTCCATTTATTTAACCAATCATTTCTTTTATCGTTATGATTTGACAAATTTATTTCGATATCTTAGTCTTTATGATATGAAGTAGTATATCATGTACAAAAGTATTGTCACAACTTTTTTTCGATTCTATTTCTTTTTTATAATGATATAACGTAAGGAAAGATCTCTATTTTGAATATTTATAATATTTGAACCTCTTCTTGGGTTTTATAATTAATTATATTTATATGTTCTCGTAGAATATATGTCTTTTAAGTGAGACTATCTTCCTTGGGTTGTGGAGATTTTTTCTTAGAATCGAACGTATTCACTCTTTAGACGTGCCATAGATATATCCAATATAATGTCACTTTAATCAAGTTAGAGTATTTAAAAATGGCGTGTGAATCTCTTATGTTAGTGAATCTATCTAAATAAATTATTTTTTGAATTTCTAATTCAAATTATCTTTACAATGATCTAAATTATCATTTTCTTATTTTTCCCTAATACTGAGAAAATTGTTCGGTCAAATTAAAAATCGGTAAACCATATTATAATATCACCATTTAAGACTTGAGATACTGTATAAGGGTTCATATTACATATATGTTCTCAACATTCTTTATTTTCAATCTCAATGTATTGTGATGGATCAATTGCACGTATATTGCACCATGAAAATAATTAGATTAAAAAACTTAGCTTTAACCATAAGCCAACTATAGCCAAAAATAAAAAATAAAAAATAAAAAAAATAAAAAAAAAAAAATCTTTGATATTGACATGATAAACTTTGATATTGACATGATGCTAATAGCATTCCCTAAACAGAATTGAGAAGTATTTTGTTTTCAATAGTAATGATTTAGACATTAATTAAAAGCATTTAACAAACATTAGTGCTAAAATATTTATCATCTCAAATAATACTTGTTAAAATATTGAGATTTATGTTCTCTAGCATTAACGAGGCATATCATTTTAATTGTACAATTTGAAAATTATGCTCATAATTTAAAATTTGAGCATTAATTTTATAAACTTCAAGTTGCAAATACCTTGCTATCAATCTAGTAGATGTATTGTATCTATTATATACAAATAATATCTAGATAGTCCACATGGAGAGTGAAGAGGCATGCATCACCCAATTAATTTTCAAGATTTTAGGTATACATATCCAACTTTAACTAGTAATGATTAATGAACTATTTTCAATACAGAGAACAAGTATTATATGTAAATTCAGATTGAAGAGTTTTCTAATTTTTCATTGCGCGTGCATTCAAATTCTCAATAAAAAAGTTTTATTTCGCATCATTGTTGAGTCGAGATGGTCTGATCGGCCATGTCAAATAATAAGATGAAATTGAGCTTCTGACTTAGTATATGATGTGCTTGAATTATACTCGTACTAGTATAATGCACTAATTATAATACATTTTAAAAATTTTATAATCTTCTTTTATATTAATGGAAAGCAAAATATTTACAATTGTAAATGTCTCTTCATATTACAGAATATTGACTTTTATGGAATCTTAAATAAGATTTGCATAATTTCATATATTGCTAACATTAGTTTTTACGATTATCTCAAAATACGCTCTTTTTAGTAGATTAAATGTGATATTCTTCTGAAATATTGACCAATATGAATACATTCTATTTCAGGAACAATATTGTTGCAATATTCTTTTAAAATATTTATAGATTCGTGAAGATATGATTCTACCAGAATTTCATATAATTTTCATATATATTGTACCTCGAAATCGAATCGTATAATTTTTTTGAGACGTGCTACTTTTAGATCATGAAAAAAAAATTTATTATCATAATTTTCATATTTTACTATTGTTTCTTCAAGAGTAATAAATCAATATTCTGTTGGAATATTGAAATTATAGCCCTTGATTGATTCCAATATTCTTTTTCAAAACATATTTTTCTCTCTTTTTATTTTCACTATACATTCTTCATTAAATAATATTATACTGAAATACGCAAATTTTCTTTATTTTTTAACCACACATTTTCTATTAATTTACTATTTCAAAATATATAATACACCAAAAATGAGGATCAAATAGGCTCATAGTGTCATTCTTTACAGGATCAAGTAATATTATTTTAAAATATTAATATAATATTTTGCTACTTTGAGAGCAATAACACATTATTGTTAAAAATATTAAATTATGTAAGAATTTACTCATCAAGTAAAATATAATATATGTTAAATTTTATAATATTACCTTATTCCAGAGTAAGTAATATTCTAATACAATATTGATATTTATAGTAATAGGATTGTGCTGTTTCAGGAGCAATAACATGATACATATCAGTTTAAGAAGATAAAAAGAACATCTAAAAATTGATTGAATTCACAAATGACCAACATCAATTTAAGGTATTAATTGATGAAATAATTTATTTGACAAACTATATTAAAATGATTAATCAGTTTGATATATGATAATTATAAAATCATAAATGACATAGCTAACTGCTTACAACGCACCAATAAACATAAAAGTTGTTACCAAACTTGACTGCAATAAATGGACGTGATTATTTGTGATACGAAGATGAATTGAAATTGGAATCTCTTTTGGAGTACAGTGAAGTAATTCTCCCCTTTTTTTCTTGCAAGAAATTGCTTTTTCAATCTGAACATGGTTAGAGATTTATGAGAAGAAAGAAGAATAAATTTTGAAGATTAAAATCAAGATTTTTACTAGATTTCCATAAGAATTAAAATGTGTGATTAAAAAGTTGTGAATTCTATAAAATATATAATTAAAATTAATTATTAATTTTAACTTATATTAAAATTTAAATTTGAATCCCCATTAAATCTGGGCTAAATAATTAATAGTCAATACTATCTTATAAGAATTGCTGAATTACAGTGGAATAATGGGGTGTGGATGAAGACATTATTGTGCTTTATTGCCATGGGGTCCATATTACATTCATTTTGAGATTTTATAACATAATACTGTTATGTTTGGCTTCGGTCCGGTGCTATTCATTTTGATCCATTTTTTGAGATTGAGAATTTAATATAGGCTGAAAAGCGTATTACCTAGGACTGCACAAAAAAAATCGTGAAATCGTAAATCGAACCGATATCGTTAGTTTAAAATCGTTGGTTCGGATCCATGTGGACCTGCATTTTTTCCCTAAAACCGAACCAAACCGTTTTAAAATAGTTTGATTTAAGTTTCAATTTCCAAAAACTGACAAAATCGAATTGAACCGTTTTTTAATTTTTTATTAAAAATCTAATTTTATTAATTTACAAATTTTAAAGTTTTGACTTTTTAGAAAAAAAAAATATCAATTTAGCACAAATTACAACCAACTCATTAAAATAATCATATAAAGTTAATTAAGTTCATCATTATTGACCAATAATTTTATAAGTCCACAACACGTCGTGACCCGATATCTCATCTAAACTAAAATTAATCCCAAATCATATGAGTAAAAAAAAATATTTATTTTCAACAATCCAATCATAAGCTAACAAAACTATGATAGCAAATCACATCCACAACTTCAGAGCCCTAACGTAAACTCTCATTTCTCAAAATTTGACGCTTGCCAGTCACTGTTGAACAAAATGTGATTCTCAATTACAAATTGCTAGCCGCCTTTTACTTGTTATTTTGTTAATTTCTACCTAAATAACCTCTTTCTCTCTTGATAAGTCTTAGATTCTCATTCAAGTAATTTTTTTTCTTTGTTCTTTCTTTTCTTTGTTGTTTTTGAACTTACTATACACCCGTGAGTTGTGATTTGGATTTAAAAAAATGACTTTGTGTGCTTAGGTGATTAATGAATTTGTCTGTGATTTAGAATGAACGAATAATAGAGTGTATTGATTGTGTGAAAATGTCAAAGTTCTCTAACTGATACTATTACATTCTGCTTTTTTAAAGTCATTAGGTCAATCTCCAATAAACCTGAATTCTATCATTCTTTGTACATTTAAACATATAATGTTCACTCCTTATTTTTCATCTCACTAGTAGGACAAATGGATTAAAAAAAAAATGACTTTGTATGCTTAGGTGATTAATGAATTTGTTTGTGATTTAGAAAGAACGAATGATAGAGCGTATTGATTGTGTGAAAATGTTAAAGTTCCGTAACTAGTACTATTACATTCTGCTTTTTTTAAAGTCGTTAGGTCAATCTCCAATAAACCTGAATTCTATCATTTTTTGTACATTTAAACATATAATGTTCACTCCTTATTTTTCATCTCACTAGTAGGACAAATGAAATTTTAACCAAACTATTACAACAAAATGTGACTGTCTTTACCAACTGCTATATGACAATATGAAGGCAGACAAAAAAAGATAAAAAATAAAGAAATATATATTCGTTCTATTAATATTTTTAGCAACTAACTTTAAAAATAATTTATTCATGGGTTTCGTAGGAAAGATGAATGTAATTTAATATTATTAGTTTTCGTTTAAACTTATATGTTAACTTATTTTAAATATATTATAATAATATCGATAGGTAAACTGCAGATTAAAATCAAACCAACCCGCAAATTATGATTTGATTTGGTTTGAAAAATAAAATGATTTAGTTTGAAAATTTCAAACCACATAAAATTGTTTGAGTTAAAAATATGGCACAAACCGTCCATACCGAACCACGTTCACCTCTAGTATTTACCCATCTTTAAGATGCATTGTGCAAACTCTATAGCTTTTGGAATTTGCGAAAACGTCCGTTTATAAAACTTGGAGTGCGGAAAACAATCTTTGAAGTGCGATTCACCTTCTACTGTCCGATTTCATTAGTTTAATCGTTAAAAACAGTAAAAATTGTTAAAATTAAAAATAAATAATTGCAGGTTCAATCCCAATTTTTTAATTTTTTTACAAATTATACCAAATTTTTTTATACGAGCCATCTATAATTCCAAACATGTAAAACTTTATTATCTTAAAGATAGGAATAATGCGTTATTTAGTCTTTATATAATAACTCAAAAAGGCCACATGTATTTCATGTATTCATACAATTTGGTGAGATCATTGGCAATTTATTTGCCACTTCTACATCGTCCAAAAGTACAAAACTATGAAGAAAAATTATACACACGTGGCAGTTTAATATATTTTCATCAATAAATTATATTTGCCCTTCTTTGATTTAGAAAAAAGCTTAAATTTTTAATAGATACTAATAAAATGTGTATTTTAAAAATTATAAATCTCGTAAAATGCGTGGATAAAATTTAGAAGAAATCGCACCATATTGCTTTTGTATTGACATTTACAAAAATGTCATCTTTTAATAATTTTGGCAAAAATGTTAACTCGAAAACTTAAATCCTGCATGTGTCTTTAATTAATGTTGATTTGACAAGATGAAAAGAGGTATACAAAATAGTAGATAAATATCAAACCAAACCTATGAAAGTCACACCCCACACCCTAACCCCCACTATTTAAACCAAACCCTAATCCCTAAAATCGTTTCATTTCTTCTTCCCAAAAATCCATGAAAGTGATTTTCCCCAATTTGTGAAGGCAAACCAAACAAACTCAACAAGGCGATTCTTCCCAATTTTTGAAGGAATGGAAGAGTGATAATGCTTCTTGCTACAGTGAACACATTTTGTTTTTCGTACTAACTTGAGTTTCTATCTCTACTATGTAGGAGAAATGCGAAATGGAGGGCACCAAGAGAAACCATAATCCCAAATTTAAATCTCCCAATGGGTAGTTATGAAGTTAAAACCGATAACTATTAAATGATACTCTCTATAAGCATGCTTTGGACCTTTGTATTCTTTGTTTACACTCTATAGAACAGAACATGTGCCAATTTAGGTTTATTTGTTATAACAAAACAATTTTAAGGCACATTTATAACCCACAATTAGAGTTTCTTATTTGCACAATTTTCTTTGGACTTTATTGTAGTAGAACAAT
>CAIGRO010271999.1:0-10308 GCA_903798355.1 Fraxinus baroniana | reverse complement strand
TCTCTTGCAACTTAGCTCATTTCTTCAATTTTGTCAACTTTTACTTATTTTCTTCAATCTCATCAACCTATATCACAACATCAAAGCACACATTAAAATGCCCTAAAAATCTATCAAAGGTAACAAAATAACGCATTTAGTGACATAAATATGATGCGCGTAGAACACTCATCAACGACCCCAACCTTTAAGACTCTTTATATAGCCCTTAAATAGGAAACTTAACCCCAAATTTGTCCTCAAGTTATCCCCAAGTGAAAGAAAAATCAAAAGAGCTAAAGGAAAATAGAAAACAGAAAGATGGGAATTGGGAGTTTTGGACATCAAAATTAGTACACTGTTTTGAGGTATGTCTTTATTGTTTTTGAGATTTTTATAGCCTCTTGAATCTTTGGACTTGATTAAGATCGTGTTGGGGGTGTTTTGATGATTTATGATGGCAAAAATAGGGGGCAATTAATTGTGAGAACTCAAAAGAAAACAACCTGGACAGAGATGTGGATTACTAGACTTGAGTGGGTTAACCTTTGATTTTAAGTAACCCTTGGGTATAACTTATATTTTATCAATACGAATGTTTTTATACAAGATTTAAAAGTATAGAAATGATCTTTAATAGGTTATAATCCAATTTTTGAAAGTCTGGTTCAAGTGAAACTCAAAACAGTCATGAGGGGAATTGTTTGATTTGGTGCCTATAAAAAGGAATACCTTCAAAGTTGTAAACCCTTCACTTGTAAGAAATTTATGGCATGATTACCTCTACATACATGTTATAGAAGCTTGGTAAAAAATTGGGAGTTATTGGACATAGTTAAGGGTGTGAAAAAGGATTGGAAAAATATTTGGACAGCGACGGAAACTTGAAAACAGATTCTGTCCATTTGTGTATTTAACTTAGATTCAACATTTGCATGTCCATTAATTATCTCTTAGACATGAAAAATACATTTTAAAGAGTGCTAGGTTGTTAAAAACAATTGATTGACGTAGACATTCATAATTGGACTCCAGAAATAATGTGATTTGGGGGACTAGTTTACAATGCAATCGGTAACTTGAATTGCAATGTCATCTAAATTATTTTGGCATGAATGGACGTATCACAGAATTTTGTGTGTGTTAAGATTATCAAACCGAGGATTATGTTTAATATTAGATGGTAATACATGTGATTCTCCAACTTTAAGTGAAAAAAGAGAGTTGATTTACACTCCGTAGAAGCGCACGCACACACAAGGGCAAAAAGGTAAGTAAATTACGATGCAAGAATATAGTATTTGCGATCTAGTAATGTTGGAATCTTTACATAACTTGGATATCCTAGCTCATTGTATATCAAATGATGGTTATGATCATTGAGTATGTGGTTTCGAAATATATTGACATCGGTTTTGATTAAGTATGTCATTCACGAGCGTTTTCATCTTCATACACAACATACGTCCATGGTTGAAAATTTAGCTTGCACAACATGATTGTAAAATTGAGTTTTCTCATAAAATATTTTATTGGCACCAGGCATGTGAGGCATGCTTATGTTATATGTTCTGGCACTACAGGTGATGCTTCTTGTATGATTGCGAAGGTAGGTAGGGGATGTGCATTTGGTGATCACAAGATGGTGGACCACTCAACTATGCCTTTGTGATATTATGATTATTAACGCTACCGAGTGAGATACTTTTGGGATGATCATGGGAAAGTTAGGGGATGAGCAGACAGTGGTCACAAGAGGATGGACCACTTGCCGGTGTCAATGTCATATTGGCCATTTGATTATGGATTATTGATATTGATAGTATGCAGAGCTATATCCGGTGCATAGTAGGTGTGGGTCAAGGGCCCAATGAATGATTTCAATGAAGGACTAGAATTTGACGAATATTTGAGCATGATACATCCTTAGAATAAGTTTTAAAGTAAATAGCATGGGGTCAGATACCATTATGACCCATACTCATGTCATGCATGATTTTTTGATTACTGAGCATTAGCTTATGTAAATCTTGCATTGTAGGCGAGCGTAGAACCTCATAGAAGGCATGGCTAGCTGTGGAGCTCTTACGAGATTCCATATTTTGATGTACACGAATGAAGACCTGTAGGATTATTTTGTGGACTTCAGTTGTTAATATTTTGGGGATCTTGTATGACTTTTGAAATGACATGTACTTTTACAACCTCATGATAAATAAGTTGGATTATGGATTTATTATCTTTGGTTTCGGTATACTATATACAAGGATATACTAGTGGAGATGCTTTCATTTTATTAAAAAAATGTTATATGAATTTGGATGTCTAGGTCAAGTCATCAATTGTATTCCTACACTGGTTAGTATATTATTATCTATACAAATGGGGTGTTACACATAGAAAGTAAATTAATCTATATCTTCTATCACACCACTTTCAATTAAATAACTAATATTGATATTTCGATCAGCAAAGAAATTAGAGACATCCAAATGAGTTACATCAATTGGACTATCATAATCAGCAATATTTATCTCCACTTTACCTTTCCCTTGATAAATCTTGGTAGAGATCCATAAGATGGTTTGCCGTAAGAAAGGTTTGTACCCAATGCCATTTCATTTCACATATAAAGCAACTTTCTGTGTGCTCTTTTTTGGATATGGCATTTTCATTTTCTTTGTGCCTTTCGAAATTGTTGTCTTATTACTTATAGTTTTGTTGATTATTTCGTCCATGATTTATTTCAGACAACGTCCTTGTCTTGGTATTGCATTTTCTTCAGGCAATGGTACAAAATCAGCTGGAAGTAACTCATGATATTTCACTAGTAGTTCATTATTTTGTTCAGCTATAAGTAGAGAAGATATCAGTTCTGAGTACTTTTGAAACCATGCTCACGATATTTTTACTGTAGGAGCACATTCGAAGAATGAAAGGTGGAAAAAGTTTTCTCCAACATATCGTCATCAATAACTTTTTCTCCACACATGGTCTATTTTGAACATATTCTTAACAGTTCAGAATTGTACTCACTAACAATTTTAAAGTCTTGCAAGCGAATGTGCATCCACTTATATTGGGATTTGGGGAAGACTATAGTCATCTGGTGATTAAATCTTTCAGTCAATATTTTTCCAAGTAGCATGTGGATCTTTCTTAGTGAGGTATTCAATTTTCAATCCATTATAAAGATGATGACGAAGGAAGATAAGTGATTTTGCACGATCCTACACAGATTCTTTGTTTTTTTTTCCTTTATTGCCTATCACGGACCCTTTGAGATAAGATAAATATCAGCATTGAGGACCCATGACAGATAATTCTTGCCAAATTTGTCAAGTGCGGTAAACTCAAGTTTTGTGATGTTTGTCATATGATTAACTATATAATAAAAGAAAAGAAAATACAATTAGTTTCTAAGAATATGATTAACCATCACATAATAATTAATCAAGTAGTTAACATGACATGAGTTATATTTTTTTTTTCAGAGATAAGCACTAATTAAAAATGATATATTCATCGAAACATGTGCTATTTCGGGAGCACGTGATACTTTACTATTATTTTTTTAAGCGTAATATGTCAATATTACGTATAATGTTGGGCTACTTCAGAAGCAACAACTATTTATTATATAGACAGATTTACGATTAATATTCTTCTAAATTATTAATTATAAAATTGTTCTACTTCATGAGCAACAACATGATAAATTATTGATTTAATGTTTATAAAAGAACATCAAAAAAAATTTAATCATGTTAAAGATACAAAAAAAAATTAATAATCATCATAAACATATATTTTACAACCATAAAAAATAGAGCAAATAGTACATGAATTAATATATGTACAAACAAATATTAATTAAAGCAGACTATTCACATGATGTTTGATAAAATATATTTTTTTCATAGTGGTAATGATTGGGAGACAACATAAAAGCTGGGTAAAAATTGTTAGGGAATATAAAGTTGTGTAAAAGCTAATTAGCTCACGTAATCATTGCGGCCGCAGATAAATTAAACCAACTGGTTCAATCAATGCGGCGGCAGATGGGTTGAACTCACACACACACACACACATTGCGTGCATATATAAATTGGCAAAATTCAATATACATATGTAACTGGTAATGTAAAAAACATTGGAAGAATTCCAAACACGTGATAATGGTACATGATGGAAATAAATTGTGTGTTATAATGCATATGTATATATAAAAAAGAAATTCACATTCTATCAAATTAATTTTGGTGTATGTGATAGATAATCATGCTTAAGTTACTACCTTAACTAAATTATGAATTAAGCATTCATGTTGATAACGTGTCATAAATTAGAAAGAAAAAGAGATAAGAACAACGAAATCAATAGACTTCTGTGTATTCTAATAAGAACTAAAGCTTTGTATTTATAGGGAAGAATTTGGGGATATAATAGTAATAATTTCTGAGGTTGCAGGAATACAATTGTCATTCACTAATAAACTTACTATTTACAAAGTATTATATATGTGGTGTACAACAGTATTATTTCGTTGCAAATGTTTTATCTTGAACACTAAAAAGTTTGAAATTTTTTTATGTATTTGAGCCACATTATTTTGGAAGAATGTATTTTGAAATAGAAGATTGATGAAGAATATCTGGTTGAAAAAAAAAAGGAAAAGTTATTAATGTGATGGAAAATATTATTTTATTGAAAATTGTGTGGTTGAAAATGAGAATAAGAACGAGAATTTTAATGTGGCTCAATCAGGGGCTCCAAGTTCGAAATTGGGATTTTTCTTGGTGAGAGGAAGCAAATGTACAACAAGATGAAAAAAGTCTCTCGAAGTACAAAATGATCCATCTCTACTTAACGATTGAATGATTGTCCTTTTTCATCCAAAAACACCTATCATTGGTGATCATTCCAAAGGTTTACGTATTAGGGCTTCAACTAGGAATCATTTTAATAGTTGAGATTTTGTTTTACGAATTGAATCGAAGTATTTCAAAGAATCCGAGTTTGTTGAATTCTAGATTTTAGCTATGCAAGAAAAACTACATCGATTTGAAAGAAATCATGTTTAGGAGTTAATTCCTAGACCAAGTCATCAAACAGTCATGGTACAAAATGAGTTTTTAGAAATAAAACAGATTAAAATGGGATAATCGTATATAACAATACTAGATTAGTGGCCCAAGGTTACAATCAAGAAGAATGCATCGATTTTGAAGAAATATTTGCACCAATTGCTAGATTAGAATCAATTCGCCTGCTTCTTGCTTTAGCTTGTCATAAAGGATTTACTCTTTATTAAATAGATGTTAAAAATGCATTTCAAAATGTTTTTATTCAAAAAGAAATATTTACAGTGCAACCCTCAATTTTAAAAATCACAAGGATCCTAATAATGTTTTCAAAATAAGAAAAGTTGTCTATGGTTGAAAGCAAGCTCCTAGAGCATGGCATTAATGATTGAGCAAATTTTTGCTTTCAAATGGCTTTTTAATGGGAAAAGTGAATACTATACTTTTTATCAAAACCAAAAATGATGACATGGTTATTGTGCAAATTTATATTGATGATATTACTTTTGGTGCCACTAACATTTCTCTTTGTCAATAATTTTCTAATTGTATGAGCAAAGAGTTTGTAATGAGCATGATGGGGGAACTCAAGTTCTTCATTGGACTCCAAATCAAACAAACTAATGATAGAATATTCATTAGTCAAACTAAGTATATCATGGAATGCTCAAAAAGTTTGAAATGATTTGTTAGAAACCAATTAATACTCCAATGAGTTCATCAATTAAATTAGACAAAAACGATCAAAGTACATGTGTAGACATAACAAAATATTGAGTTATGATAAGATTTCTTCTTTAAATAACCGTTAGTAGACCCGATATTATGTTTAGTATGTGCTTATGTGCTAGATTCAATCTAATCCTAAAAAATACACCTTAGTGCCATAAAACAAATCTTTAGATATCTTAAGTCTTTGGTATCATAAGGGCACTCATATTGATTTACTTAAATATTCGGATGTCGATTGAGCTTGTTGAATGATTGATTGTAAGAGCACAAGTGGAACTCGCTTCTTAGGCTTTGCACTTGTATTATGGTTTAGTAAGAAACAGAATTTCGTTACTTTTTCTATCGTCGAAGTCGAATATATTTCGGTCGCCAGTTGTTGTGCACAAGTTTTATGAATAAAACAAATACTAAGTGATTATCACTTATTTTTCAATCACATACTCATCAAATTTGATAACACTAGTGCCATAAACTTGTCAAAAATTCTATTTTGCATTCTTGAACCAAGCTTATTGAGGTTGGACACCACTTTCTAAGAGATCATGCACAAAAGAGAGATATTGCACTAGAATTTGTTAATACGAAAAAACAATTATCCAAAATTCGCACTAAACCTCTAGCATTTGATAGATTTTCAAATATTCGAAGAGGTTTCAGAATTATTTATGAATTTGAAGTACGTGGCTAAATTATGCTCTTACGTGATTGGTTCTATGTACATCATTAGTTGAAATTAATATAAACTTTACCCATTTGATTATGCTTCTGATATTTCATCACTCATTCTTTGATTTACTTTTTGCTATAAATGTGATGATTATCATGTTGTTTAAACTTCCATACAGTAATTAATCTCTAACATTTGGTAGTAGAATTAGTCTTTTGACTTGATGTCATCATAGTGTCTTGTACGAGGGCAGTCATATTTTGGTGATATTGGATGTTGCTCTACCAAAAGTTTTTAATACGACATCATTCTGGTATGTAAGAATCATATGAAGGTTGTGAATAATAAATAGAGGATTCACCACTCTTAGATAATGAGAGATTATAGTCTACATTTCATTTAGTTAAGTTGATAAAGAAATTCTTGGCCAATGTATCATAAGTCGAAAAGAGTTTTCGACTTACATTGATTTAATTGTGGGATGAAAGATATGAACGATAATCAGGATTGACATAGTTCATATCTCATAATTGATCGGATCATATTGACAATAAATTATATTTTCACTGTAAACGAACAAGTTTTGTTTGTCATACCACGTGACATTTTTCGTTACATGTGTTGCCCGACATATTGCTAGATGTCAATTTAGGACATTTAGGACGACGAATAAGAATTTATTGATTTAGATGAATTAATGATAAATTAAAAGGGTTTTAATTTATCTTATTTTACTTAGACCAAAATAATAATTCACGTCGTTAAATATCATGATCGAAAATCTAATGGTTTAAATACAAAAGGAAAACTAGAAGAATGACATATACTAATTAATTAATTGACAAACGTTGGACAGTTAATTAATTGTATTACTTATTAATGGGTCGAATTAATTAATGGACAATGTTTAATTAAGTAGAGTAATTAAATATTGGATCGGACCAAGTTGAGCTATCTGGCCAAGCCAACTGAACTTCTATTAATATATTAGGGTTTGAGAAATTATATAATACAATTATTATCTTGTTAACACAAGAAAAGAGAAACCATAATGTTCTCATTATTGTTTCCCGTGTAGGGACAATTGAATAGTTGTGGTTTGCAGATAGTGACTGTTCATGTTCAAGATAAGCAAAGAAGTATGCAAAATTCAACAAAAATATAATTCTTATTACAAATTCTTTCTAAAGACCAAGAAGATTCTTGGTGGAAATTGAAATATTATTTATTTTTCGGTGTACATGATTAAGTAAATTTCCAACATTTACGATGCAGATTAGTAATGAGGTTGGGATTAGAAAATTATTTCGTTGCGGGCAGTATTTAGTGTGTGTGTGTGTGTGTGTGTGTGTGTGTGTCTGTATATATATAATAACACAACAATGCTGCAACTCATGTCACTTGAGGCCCATGTGGACCAATGCCACAATCCGAAATATTAGGCCCTGTTCTCTTTGTTGTTTTCGGACCGTTTTTTATTTTCAATTTTTCAAAACAATGAAAATGCGTTCTCTTTCTCATTTTTGAAAATGAATTTTTGAAAACATAAAAATATTTTCTACTGAAAACTCAAAACGGCTACAAAGTTGTTTTGAGCATTTTCTGGCCAAAAGACACGACTAAATGAAAACACGGGAAACACCCTCATTTTCTATTTTCCCAAATTTCTTCTACCGATCTTCCATCACTACCGATCTTCCATGGATAATTTTCACCGCTCGCCACCTAAGTCGCCAGACCTCCGCACCACTGGCACCCCATCATCTCCCTCTACAACCTCCGACCATCGCCTGCTCGCTGTCTGCCGGAAACAGCTCCAATTCCCATCCAAAATCACGAGCGCAGTCACGGTTTCCACCCAGTTACTTCCACACCCGGCCACCCTCTCGATCGTGGAGCACCACCACAACATTTCTCTCAACTAGGCATCTAGTTCTACCATGGGTCAGCCTCAATTTCGTCCGGAATAGGCTGCGCATGTTGGAGCAGTGCGTGAGGTTTGTGAAATTCTTTTTGACTTTAAATTCTTTTTAAGCGTGTGGTTACCTAGAACTCTTTGGTTATTGGGGAAGTGTATTGATGAAGTTTGTGATTAATTCAAGTGGAGAAGTGTATTGATGAAGTTTGTGATGAAGTATATTGCCTGCATTTGTTGCTATGAAAGGAGCCGAATCTGTTGAAGGAGTAGAGGCCAAACTATGATAGGTTTCACTTGTTGTGTTGATTTTGTAATTTGGATGAATTAACTAATGGAGATCAGTATTAGCCCTTAATTCCTTTTGCTCTCACAAATCTATTCCAGCCTCTTGTGAATACATAACTTTGGCTACTCTTCCAATAGCAATACCGAAATTTCCATAACCTCATCTGACTATCATAAAACTCAAGCTGCACCTCATCAACTCTTCCATTTTCTACATCATCTTCTGCAATAACATTTTGGAAATACTTAACAACATGTTTTTTGGGAATTACAAGCCTATTCAGCTTTCCAATCTTCTTCATCCTTGTTTTGATAAATATAATCATGCCAGCAAAGAAGCATTACTATGCATATTCTCATAATGTATAGCCTTCCTCTTTGTTCTTTGAGAAACCTTTCCAGTTTTCTGCTTGAAATTCTTTTCTTTGATCCTTCTACAAATTCACTGCCCATCTCCATACATGTATATAAGCACTTTTCACTGCTTCAATAATAGATACAATCAAAAAAATTGCAAATATAAGCCTGAATTGAAGTGAAGTGGGGTGAGGGTTTAGCACTTGTTTTCTGAGAGTTAAGGGACTGTGTATTCTAATGCAACTGAGTTTTAACGTCCAAGTGGGTGGATTATGATGCTTGGGTATCCAGGCAAAGATAGATTGTGTTTGTGGTCTAAAATACGTTGCATGCAAATGCATAAATTTGTCTACGTTGTTTAAGATACATTTCACTAAAATGGTTCAATATATATGTGAAGTAAACATTTTTTTTTCATAAATTGCTTTAGTATCTTACTATTCACATGTGCTCCTATTCTTTAACATTCAATGAATCTTTGACAATTTCCCTGGAGGGCCAAAACTCTCCTTTCCACTTGAGCCATATGACTTCGAAGCTAGATAGAAGATTCAGTGCCTTAGTTGAGGTATGCTAAACCTTTAATCAATCTCTTGCACACTTTGGCAGAAAATGAGCACTACATAGATGTAATCTCTGGTTATTCAGGTTCAATCATGTGGTTCGATGGTCACAGAATGACGGAACAAATTCTGACGAAATATTTGACTTTTGTCTAAACCGCTAATATCACCTTCAAAATACCACAACTCGTGCATTGCACGTGTTAGGACTAGTCTCTTTAAAAGAGTTGCATCACATTGTTTATCCTTGTATCACAACCACTGGATTTGGTAGGGCATCACCATCTTGGGAAGTTACTGGCTTACTGCTGTTGATGTTTGTCATAGGGCATCAGGTTTACCTGTTTTTGCNTGGATTGGATGGAAAATATATTTTATTGCTTGCTATATTGGAATTGATGTTATTGTCTCTTGCAGCTTCAAATTAGTGATCAACGGTTGGAGGATGCTGAATAAATGGAGAGTAATGATAAAAATGGTTACCTCTGAGCTGCAATTTCTTCTCATTCAAATATTGTACTTGTGATAGAATGAATCTGTATGTTAAATGGAGACTGTTAGATATGTTATGCTCCTCTTAGGTGCTGTCTAATTATGCATTTTCCGCCTATTAATGGTGATTTCCATTTGCAAGTTGATGAGAAAGTATACTGTTGAGTTCTTTCTTGACTATGTACTCAAATGCTACATGATCTTTCGGGAAAGCCAACTGCTAAGGTTGTC
>CAIGRO010271990.1:0-31817 GCA_903798355.1 Fraxinus baroniana | reverse complement strand
CATAGCATCATTAGAATTCCTTACACCATCCTTGAAAAGTTTCCATACTTGATACAAACACGTTATCTCATGAAGGTAGCATTTTGTGTCTTTTGTTTAAAGAAAATTGAAACTTTTCAAGGTGGATTTCTAATGATGCTATGTTGTGAAAGTAAAAGAAGAAGTTGAGGAATGTGAAGGCTTACCTCCTGCACTAGTAACTGTTCGCAAGCACTCAAAAATAAAGTTCCACATAAAAGGAGGAATGCTCGTCAAGAGCATATTTGGTATAAATATTTGAGATTACACGACTTTTTAGTGGTTGATTTTTGGTTAAATAAGCCCATTCGTTATCAAAAACCAGGCGCTATTCTTTCATGAATGGGTATTACCTCGTGAGGATCATTGCTTAGTATTGGATTTGTACTCGTTGAAGTTTGTCACAAATTTTTTTTGGGATGAATGTTTCTAATAATTATTCAGTTCAGTTTATTTAGCGGATTGATGTTGAATCGTTGTTTTAAATGGTTTTATCTTAATAATAATAATGGATAAGGATTCTCTTTTTATTTTTCTTGTTGGGTTTTTTTATTATACACATAATTGATGTATTTGTTATTATAAATGCAAGTTGCTACTGTTATGCACAGTTTGATTAGTTAGAAGCATGTATATGATGAGTGAACATTTGGTGGACATGGTGAAATACGAAATTGGGGTGTTATGATGAAATCAAATGAAATTGAGTAGTCATGACGACACTGAATATAGAGTTGGTTGACCAATTCTGGATTTAACTCTTGCATTATCTTTTAATTGTAATTAAAATTTTCAACTTTTACTCGTTATAATACTATTCTTACCTTTTGACACATTTTTATCATCGATCTTATCTCAAAAAGCACGATTTGTCAAAAAAGTCAAGCATTGAATAATTTTTTTTTTAACTTTAATATTTTAAGAAAAGCAATAATTACAAAAGTAGGTCAAAGTGTTTTTCCTCGTTTCATAACAGAAACAAAATGTATTTGATAATATTATCGTCAAGAATGTGACGGGCTAATTAATGAAATTTGGAAATAAAAACTTGACGAAAAAAGTTACGACCACAATGATTGGTTGATGATCTTAGGCCCTTGTCGGTGGGAATTAAAATAATAAATTTTGATAAAAGTTAATGAAATATGAGGTTGAAAAATTGTGGAATCCATAAAATATGTGGTTGAAATAAATTATTGATTTTGACTTAAAGTAAAATTTAGATTTTAATCCGTACCAAACAAGAGCTAAGTGTAATTAAACCACTGTTTGGTACACATTAAAATTTTCATTTTCATTCTTCTATTCATTTTTAACCACACATTTTGCAATAAAATAATACTTTTCATCACATCAATAACTTTTCCTTTTTTTTCAACCATACATTTTTTATCAATCTACTATTTCAAAATACATTTTTTTCAAAATAATGTGGCTCTCTAAAATGTGATAGTTGGACGTGTCGCTTTAAGGCATTATATACTAGTAAATAAGAATTCAAAAATTTTCCCAAACAGGGCCTTATCCCACTCCAGATGGCAAATCCTCATACTACCGAGATATTCTTTAGTAGCATATTGACCGCAAGATCAAGGCTGATCGACTTACACGTGCCGCTTCAGCCCCGACTATCTCCTTCGAACGTCAAAACCAGGTTGGTAGCAGCAACTAAAATTAGGGTTTCAATTTTCTTTCAGACGAGATTACCCGAGCTCTTCCTGCATTCTATTATATGATTCTGTAAGGTTAATTTCGCATGCCTTTTTCGAGTTTCAATTTATGTTTGATTTGTAGAAAAATCGTCTTTTTTGTTGTGAAGGTTGATTTTCTTTAATGTTTTTGTCCCCGGGTTAATATTCTAATCCATATTTAATTTTTTAGATGTTTATGTATGAATTGTCTCTCTAATCCCTAAAGAATGTCCTTCTTGAGGAGAGGGGGGAAGGAGGGAAGGGTATGAAAATGCTTTTTTCAACGTTTAATTCTGTATATTGATATTTTCAGCTTTAATTTGTTATACCCGTTTTCGTTTCTGGTCTCTAGATATATGTTTATCTGTGATTTGTAGAAACCAATTTTTATTTTGGGTGAAAGGTTTAAATTCGATTTCGCTTCATTCTTTTTTAGATCTGAAGCTCCAATCCCGTGTATCGTTGTTACTTCCGTACTGCAAAAATGTAGTAATGAATCGGAAAAGACAGTTTTTTTATTTTTATTTTTTGGGACTTTTGTTGTCTTGATATTTGAATGCTTAAGTTATTCATGATAGTGCTGTTTAAGAAAGCTTTTCTAATACATTTGCTTCCTTCGTCTAGAGACTTTCTCTTGAAAGACTTATTTGGTCATGTTTCCGGGTTCTTCTTTTGCTTCTGATAGATTGTGTAATGGAGAAGGAGCTAACAGAGCTTTTCGAGGCGGTGAAGAAGGCAGCAGATGCAGCAGAGAATTCACCTGGGGAGGAGGAACAATGCCTTGACGCATTAAAACGGCTCAACGAGTTCCCCATCAGTTATCATCTCCTTGTATCCACACAGGTAAGTTTCTGATTTTTCTGGTTTATTACCTTTTCTATCTTTCAGGAAATTGTATTACTGTTGATACGCTCAATAACATTCTATGTCATAACCAGTGTAACTGAGTTTTGAATTTGTGGTACTAAGTGTCATATTATTCAGTAAAGGGTGTCATTTGAAGAATTTAAATCAAATGTTAAATTTGGATAATTAATTGATATTGTCCTTGGATGCCATTACAGAACCAAAATACATCCATTTTAACCCATTGACTTGCCTTAAAACATTTACCACCATGTAGTGCTATTTTGAGTCTATTATTGGCTCAGCTGGCCAGATCTGAATCCTAGAAACCTTAAGAGTCAATGTGACATTAACAATTACAGTAAAAGTTTTTTTTTTCTTGTTCCTATCTCTACATCCTATGACTAAATCAATGTTTAGCCGTATTGAACATTCAAACATTCAACTGCTCGTAAAGGCACGTCCTATTCCAAGTATAAATGACATGTAATAACCCAATTTTGTTAATACATGAATAGAAGTTACGACATGTTATGTCATAATCATAATCGATCTCTACTATCAGCAAAATTAGTGTCGAGCAAATTTGTTCAGCAACTCAAATTTAATATTCAATACCAAGTAATTAATATATATCGACACAACTATATGCATTTAAAACTTGCTTTAAGTTTACAGTTTTAACCCATATACTGGATATTGGATTTGGTCGTCAGTATTTTCGGCGAGTTATTTATAAGGCCCTTGTTTGGTGGGAATGAAGATAGGATTTTTAGTAAATTTTGATAAAAGTTGATGAAACATGTGGTTAAAAAGTTGTGGGTCCATAAAATATGTTTTAAAATTGATTGTTCACTTTAACTTTGATTAGAATTTAGATTTTAATCAGTACCAAACAAGCTGATGTGTTTCACATGAATTCGAACTTGGAAGTTCCAATCAGACCCCAAAAGGTCTTCAACCACTAGTTCAACCAAGTGCCTCTTTTATATATTTATTGCTCAGTTCTGAGTTAAGAGAACTTTTTGTCAGTACCGTTTGCCCTACCTCCTACTGTGGGTTTACAAGTAAAAAGTCCCAAATCAGACATATGCGGTCAAGTACGAGGTTATCGTAAATTCATCTTAGATATTTGAGGAATTGCAATACCAGTAATGCACACTAATGATTTGATGAAATGATTGTAGAATTGTTATAATTTTGTCACTTCTAATTACCTTTAAATGAGATTCAAAATCATCTGAGTTGATTTTCGGAGCCTGAAAACTTTTATCTGAAATTGAAGCACATACCAGTTGAGTTGGTTCACTTTTTGCAACGTATTTTTATCAGACTTGTGGTCAAATATAGTTGTTTACATTCAGTTTCATGTTGCATTTTGGATCCAAGTAGATTCACATGAATCAAATTGACAACCTAATAAAGGAGACAGGATATAGCGGTCGGGTATGGTGGTGTCTGGTTTGGTTGAAGACTTGGTACGTGGCAGTTTAAAAAAGAGCGGGTGGTGACTTGATGTGACATACATGGTTAGGTTAGTGAACACTGGAGTTGTTATGGAGGAATCACCGTAATGTTGTAGCTGAAAATAGTTCTTAAGTTTTTTCTGTTTACTTGTGAAATTTCTCTTTTCTAAGTGAATACCTAGTTTGAATACTCTGCCAATGGAAGGAGCAAACAAACACATTTAGTTCAGCAGTGATTCGAAGATGATAACCTCATGGCAAAAGGTAGTGGGCATCCAGGTAACTTGCCAACCCATGCTGAGTTTTTACAGTTTATTTATAATTGTTAAAAGCTGCCTAAGTGCAAAGCACACTGCCATATTAGTTTTTGGGTTCACCTTCATCTTATCCAGTGGTTTTGTACTGGTTTGTTGGTGGTGTTGATATTGTAGTTGCTGATAATAAAGAATTACTACAGTCTACAGTACTTATTTTCTCCAATTAAAGGTGAATGTAATGATGTTTGCTGTACTTTTCTATATATTTTTTATTTTGTGGACCTAATCATCAAGGGGCCTTTGGTGACTCTATTCACAATAACATTTCCTCCTAAATCATAGTAACACAGTTTGATGAGAAACAGGGTCCTAAACTTGAAATCAATTGTTCTTGGCATCCTTCTATGATATGGTCTTTCTGACTTATGGGCCTACTTCTTAAGAAAAATGCATCTGTTCTCTACTTATTTCAATAAATAATCAGCGCATGAGGTACAGAGATTTTAATCTTTTAACTGTGGTCCAGATGACAGAAAACATATGGACACTACGCGTTTGCCATTTTCATGTGTCTCTTGACTGCTTTGGACGCATAGTTTTCTGGCAGGCTTTCCCTGTTTCCCAGTACAGTTATGCTGGTGGACGTTGCTTTTAAGATTTTCTTAATTTTTATTTCCCTTGCTTGTTCTCCCCATTCTTAACAGTAAAAATTATGTCAGGTTGGGAAACGCCTCCGGCAACTGACAAAACATAAAAGCCACAAGATTAAGGCTTTGGCTTCTGATGTTGTTGACGTGTGGAAGGATATAATTGTCAAGGAAACAATGAAGAACAAGAAGAATGGAAGTAGTGTTGATAATGAGGATTCTGTAAGAGCTGAACCAATGGGTGCTGAAACTAACGAGAGCAGGAAGTTTCGAAGGACTAGCTCTGTGAAGGTTGAGCAGGGGAACTCAATAGATAATGGGAGTGGGAAGTTGAAGAGAAGTAATCCGACTGGCACACCAAATTCTGAGAAGTTAATGAAGTCAGAAACTTCCACGAATGGGAAAAAAGTTGAGAGGGTTGATGTTCAGACACCAAAGAATGCTGCTGGAGAATCTGTACCGAATGAGACAAGAATTAAAGAAGAAAAGCCGAGTTCTGATAGGCAAAAACTGGCATCAGACCCCGTTGGTCCTCCAAAGCTGACTTCCCTGGTTTACTGTAAGGACTCGGTGAGGGACAAAATCCGGGAACTTCTGGCAGAGGCCCTGTGCAAAGTCTTGAGCGAAGTCGATGATGATCTAAGAGATCAAGTGAGTGCATCTGATCCTTATCGAGTGGCTGTTCTAGTGGAGACTGAAATGTTTGAAAAGTGGGGTAAATCCACTGGTGCTCAGAAGATGAAATATAGATCGATAATGTTCAATATTAAGGATCCAAAAAATCCAGATTTTCGTAGAAAGGTCCTCCTCGGGCAGTTTGAGCCACGTGCCATCCTCGAACTGACACCAGAAGAAATGGCCAGTGATGCGAGGCAAATTCAGAATGAAAAAATAAAACAAAAAGCACTGTTTGAATGCGAGCGCGGAGCGCCTCCACAGGCCAGTACGGACCAATTCACCTGTGGTAGGTGCAAGAAGAAGGAAACTACATACTACCAAATGCAAACTCGAAGCGCAGATGAACCTATGACCACATTTGTGACGTGTGTAAACTGCAATAACCGCTGGAAGTTCTGTTAAATTTGGAAAATTATTGAGTTAGATGACTAGCTAGGCAAGTTTTCTGGTTTTACTATGATTCTGGCCTCAGTTTATTCTTTAAAAGGTGTATTTTCCGGAGATGAGCAGAAGGCTAATTAGTTGTAGGAGAAGCTAGTTTAAGGACTTCATATGAGTTGTTGTATTGTCTTTTAGTATTTCTTTTCCATGCTTTGTTCCTAATATTTACACATATTTACTTTGTTGTGATATTTTGTGAAGCTGCATAAGCTGTACATAATCATGTTTAGCTATCAAGTTTACTATCAAAATCTTATTTTTAAGAAAACGAAAATGCATTTTCTTGAAACACTAGTAGTAGTTTACATCAACTTCATTTAAGCATGGTACAACACAAGATCCAAAGGATTATTCTACATCATTTTTAAAATCTCCAAATCCCAAAAATCCTATATCTAACAAGGAGGAAAAAGCAAAAGGAAAAATAAGTAAATTATAAATAAGCCAATTGAAGTACTTAAGTTCAAGAATCATCTGTAGAAGAAGTGGTTTCTTTTAGAGCCTTGAAAACTCTAGAACTATTGTCAAAGATTTGGGCCCTCCTATTAGTTGCCTCTTTCCCTTCATCTTCCCCCATAATTGCTTCTCTTTCTAAGCACTCCAGAAGCTCAACCATCCCACCACTCTCTCTGCAATTCTCTTTCCATTTCCCTACAATCTCTTCTTCCATATTCATCTCCTTCTGCAATTTCCTCTCCAGTTCCCAACCTGCAGTGCCCCCTTTACAACACTTCAAACTCCTATAGGATTTAAAAATTATAGAAGCTAAAGGCTTATGATGAATGGAAGAATAATTACTTATTTTTGATTTAAGTAAAACTGGGGATTGAGAAGTATGAGTTTTGACATAATAACTAGATAGAAATGTCTCCATATCTCCTAATAAAATGGATTTTTGGGAATTCAGGAAAGGCTGACATTTATATAAAGTTTGGGTGGTGGGTTTGTGAGACGTGTCACTGGACAAGTTGAAGCCGACACGTGACATTTAAGATGAGACGTGGGATGCAAAGGATGGGCTGCTAGAAGATTCCTTGTACGATTTTGTCATGTTTGCTGACTGTTATTGATAATAGTTTAGGAATCCCAATAATTTTACATAAAAGCTCACGTTAGGAATTTTACAATTTTAGTGGCCGAGGAGAAGAATTTTGAATGGATATCAGTCTCCATATAGTTTTGCTACGAGTTTAGTAAATAAAAATGTTTTAAAAAACATGATGTAACAAAAAAAATAAAAAAATCTTGGTGTCAATCACCTAAAAATATATCCAAAGTGATTTCCAATTATCACCTTAATAGTAAAAGTTTATTAAAAATTGAAGAAGAAATTCTTTGAAGCTCTATCTCATAGTAATAGAAATTAAAAATTATCAGAAAATTGAACTGTTTAAGCAGAGTTCTAGTTCCATGTCCAACCATCAGCACAACTCAAAGACACGGGTCGTGCCCGTTTGGCATTCAAATGTTAGGCATATAGAAAAGTGCACAAAAGTTTTAAAAGGGCATCAGCCTTGCGTTCAGAATTGCACAAATCTTACAAAGACGACTACTTAACAAAGTAAAATGTGCCTCCGCATCAAATACATCTTCTTTCAAAGATCAAGAACCTAACCTTTCATTGCAATGAACAACACAAAATCAAATACGACAAATGAGAAGGGTCAATTGAGGAACTGCTTTCTGTGTTTTGAAGTTCCCTTTCAGCATCGTCCTCATCTTCCAGCATGCCATGCTCTTCATCCCAGTAATTGCATATCGTACTGCACACAACATTGAGAGAAATTTTAACTGCATCTTATATTTAATGGCATCTGGCTTCTCCAAGCAAGATTTAAACTGCTTTAACCCCTATCGAAAAACACGTCTTAAACAAACATATGCAACACAGTTTTATAACTTTTATTCACTACAATTAGAACCCCCGACAACTTGCACAATTCAGGAAGCAGGACAAATCAATGACAGCGAGTCACTCAAAAAATAGAGAAAGTTGCTTCATATAAGGAAAACACAAGCAGGCAGTAATGAATAAAACCTGGACCTTCTTCTTCTTAACTTTGACGCCAACTGAGCTTTCTTTTCTGAACCATATATTTAAAAATTAAATGAACAACTTTTGCTTCTAAATATCGGCTGGAAGTTCTCATGCGTAATACCACCCTCTGTCATCACATATGCTCTGATTACATTTACCATATTTAGATTGATATCGAAGTTGTATAAGGTTACTCTTCTTATATAATGCAAGAAATTCCTCAAGGCCTTAAAAGGAGAAAAGAAGCGACTACAATATTTATGATCATATCATGGGAAAGGATAAAGTGAATACTCAACCAACAACGCTAAGCAAGTTCCACATAATCTTATGTGGAAAGAAAATTAGATATGATACCACATCGAGGGCCAGCCATGGCCCAAGGTAAACAAGGTCATTGCCTTGGGCCTCAGATTTAAAGGGTCCTCAAAAAAGAGGCCTAAAGTCACCCTAATCCATTAAAAAAAAAGGTTTTGTTCTACTGATAGAGAGGAAATCGGGAAGAGGAAGAGGCGTACTCCTCGAGACTCCAATCAATGGAATCATCTTCAATTCTTCATTCTTCAATCTTCAAGAGTCGGGAACATTGTGCAAGAAAATAATCAAATATACTATTCTTCAGATTATGGTGAAAGGAAGTTGAGAAGATTGACACTTGATGAAGATGGAAATCTTAGGCTATACAACTATTATCCAAGCTCAGTGTAATGGTTTACTGGCTGGCAAGCTTTGTTTCAGCTATGTACAATTCATGGTACGTGTGGTGCAAACTCTATATGTATGTTTAATGTTACGTATCTTTCTATGTCGTGTATATGCCCTTCGGGGTACAAAAGAGGGCCTAATGATTCATGTGAACCAAAAAACCAATAATGGGAAACAAGTTTTTGCGTTTAGATTTTGTGAATTTTATTGGAGCGTTAAACCAAACTGACATTAAGACGAGGAATTTTTCAACTTGTGAAGCACAATGTTTGGCTAATCCGAAATGCTTAGGCTTCTTGTTTAAATATGATGGAACAAATTATTGTGTTCTACTGGAGAAGATGTCTTTGAGTGTCCTGTACTTGAGGGTCGATAAATCTGAAGATGAATCAAATTTTACTGGCATGACTAATTTGATGGAAACTACATGTCCAGTACGAATAAGCATCCCTTTACCACCAGAAGAGTCTACCACAACCACTAGGAATGTTGCCATAATTTCAACTTTGTTTTCAACTCTGTATGCTAGCCTAATATCTCGGGTTGTGAGAAAAATTTTAGTTTGCTACTCTATCTTTTGAATTATATAAAGTCGACTTCTTCTTATTTTAATATAAAAGTATGAATTATTTAAATATTTAATTTTGCTACACATGTTAAGAAATGATTATGTTGAAGGGTCTCGTAATAATTAGTAGCCTATGGCCTATTAATTCTCAAGACCAGCCTTGACCACAGCATTTACCAGTACTAAACTCGACAGCCATCCAACCTAGTAGCCCATATATCTATCCAAGTCTCGATAAAGCATGAGGATTCTATTAAAATATCTCATGGCTCGAAGAGATAAATCCCATTACACAGTTACGGATTCCTCTCTCTCCATAAGTTTCCGTTTTCCCCGCAGTCTTTTGAATCATAACACATTCCATCCAAAGCAGAAGGCCAAAGAGTTTCATGCTTCACCACACATATGATTTCCTTTTTTTAGTTTGTTGGATAAACTAACTTTCTCTAAGCAACAATCGAATTGTTAATAGACAGGTGAAAGAGCAAGGATAAATGTAAAATAAGGAATTGACGAATCATAACTTTAAGCGGCTTACAGTCAATGTCCTTATTCTGGTTTCTTGTATATAGAGCTTTCTTTACACTACTTTAGAATGATAGATAATAGATACTGTGAGAGAACAGGGATAAATTTAAAACCAAGAATGGTGGAAGGAATCACAAACCTCCATCCTCATGCAGTCTAGAAGAGCAAAGAATCTATGATTTTTCAGTTAATTTTTATCCCTCATAAGAAGAAACAAAAGCGAATAGGGTACAGAATATCTTCTGCTCTGTACAGGACATTTATCAACGAAGCAGCGTCCCAAAAATAGTCCGCTTGAATTGATCACGAAATTCAATTATCAGTACATCACCATTTAACCATTAAAAGTTATTGAGAGAAGATTGTTTCAAAATAAGTGTATTCTGATCTGATTCACAATGAGAAATCCAATAAAAAGTTTACATAACTTAATGCTAAATACTCCTAAATAAATTGTCTGATGCAACAGTAACTGCTTCACATATAACACATTGAACAATTAAATGAATAGTGCAGAGTAGAATCAGATACAAATTGTAAAGAACTCACAGCAAACGTGATGAAAGAGCACATGGACCCAGCAACAGCAGATAATTTTTTCTTCGAGAAGGCTTCTTTGTACCACAAAAAAGTGTCCTGAACCGCCACTACTGGATTTTTCACCGCATCTTTTGTCAAATTCTCGGAACCCATTTCATTCTTTAACGAAAAGCATCTGAACCCATGAAAATCTCTGTTTGGAGAAAATTTGGCATCTGGGTATAGTCGCTCGAAAATTCTCGTAATATTGGGCAATGACGAGAAATGGGTTCTTGCAGAAATTAGCCATGTACGAAACGTGGGAATTTGGACAGTTAATGGCTTATCTGACGAATGTTTTAATGCAGTGAGATGAAAATATCTGTAAACAATTCTTGATGACGAGGGTTTTGACATTTTCTTCCCTTGTTTTGGGGTTTTCTATAGATGGATATGGATTTAGATTCACGAGATCACAAACTCGAAGTACAATTGATCGCCTCGTTTGAAGAAAATCAATCAACCCGTTTCATCAGGCTGTCTATGTGACCATTATAACGAGAGTTGCAAGCGGAGTTGGGTGACTCGTTGCTCAGTCCTTTTTATTTCTTGGGCTTCTTACTAGTTACAAGTTAGCGAAGATTTGAAATTTCATCTTAAAAGATAAAAACGAGTAGTTCAAACTCTTATATATTGGTCTATGCTTTTCATTTTTATTCGATGTGAGATTTTATCCCTTAACGTGCCCCCACAAGATAATGGCTCATTTGAGCAGACGAATCTTGAAATTTGTATACTCAATTTTTTTGAGTCTTAATTGGATTGAATCTTTGATACCATGTTAGGAAGGATATTGAGCATAACTCAACTTAACAAAATCGGCTTATTAGGGGAGGATTGCACCCACCTTATTAAGTGGATCGTGTAAATATCGTCAACCAATGTGGGATTCTAATATGTCCCCCACGCACAGCGTAGACCATGCCAAACAGTTGTGAACAAATCGATATTGGGGGTGCACCCAACATTGCAAAACTGGGTCTGCTCTGATACCTTGTTAAAATTTGGGATTCTATCTTAAAATGTCAACCTTATTAAGAGGAGTGGTTTAAACCATTATAGTTAGTCTATGTTTTTCATTTTTTTTCGATGTGAAATTTTATCCGTTAACAGTTCATACGAATAACAATCCATAATCAATTAGGATAAGAAGAATTTATTAACTATCGATCTTTCGTTGAGATCGTGAAGTATCAAAGGAACCACGTTGAGTTAAATTTAATGAGAAATATCCAAGATTTTAAATAAATAGATTTGTTTAACTTCTAAGCAAAGTAATTTCTAAACAGAATACTATTTACAATTCTCGACGTCCTTTGTACACACATTATTAACTTAATGCCAAATATACATCCGTTCTAATAGAACTTTATTAGGATATTGATGTCTATGCATTTAACAACTTGAAGATTGAAGAACCTATATTAGGAGTTTATATTCAGTTTCTCCATTGTGACATGGTATAAACATTATTTTTTGACAAAAAGATGAACATAAAGATGCAAGAAAAGGAAAGATGAAAGATATTACAAACTATGGAGAAACCAATAGATTTGTATGTTTTACTAAGAACTAAAATCTCGTATTTATAGCCTATAAGGAAGAATTAGGTTTATAATGATAATAAAAAATAGGGCTGCAAGGGTATAAAAAGTCATTCGTAAAAGTATTAAATACTATTATATTTCCCAACACTCCTCTTGAATGATTATTTGCACCATAACTATTTCATTGAAATGTTATTTGACAAAAATTTGAAGGTAAATAAATACCAACAAATAAAAAAAGTACAAATAATTTGGAGTAATAAACTCATACCTCGTTAAAACTTTGTCAAGAAAATCCAACGAGACAAAAACTTGACTGAATGAAAAGAGTACAGTTATTTCCCCTGATTTCAATTCTTGTATTAAACAATATATGCCTTGTATATCAATGTCTTCAATATTAATGTCTTGTACGTCAATATTTTTAAAAAAATCAGTTGAACAAAACTTAATGACGTAGTACATGATGATTCAAAAAATAGCTATTGTTGATCTCTTCAGGAGTCTCATACATATCAGATCATTATTTTGAGGTTAAATGTCCTCTCTATTGTGGACATTCATCACACAAAGAATATGCAGCGTTCAAACCTTAATAGAAAAAAATCACGTGGGAAAAATTATAATAAATGAAAAAAGTGTACATTCATTCTTTTGAATACGCCATAAATGTTGTTTCATTAAAAACCTTGCAAGGAGAACTCAATGGGACAAAATATCGATTGAGAGAAAAGGAGTACAACGCGTATTTATTCTCCATCGCAATAATATCACTTGAATTATCTTCGAGCATGTTAAATCATTCCATGATAGTATCGAAATAAAACAAGAAAAAATTGTCTATAATCGCATTTATCACATGCATATCAAATTTCATGCATTGTCAGACTAATAAAATAAATACTTGTGATTACATCCACCAATGATTATTTATTTATTTATACAACTTTTCATGAAATTCATTATGTAAAGAGCTGTGCATTTCATATTACGACTTTACTTTTTTTCATTTTTATTTCGCATAAGTACACTTGTAGGTATTTAGACTGTAGATCCCAAAATTTTAAGTTTCTCTAATAAGTCGAATTTTACTAGGATCGCGTCCAAAAATTTCAAATTTCTCTCGTAAATTCAATTTTAGTATGATCGCGTCATTTTATTTGGTCAATGGTAATTTTGATCAATATATTTTAACGAATTTACTTCGATTCCTCGATATTCATAATATGATGCAGTATATCGTGTGCAAGAGTATTGTCGACATTTTTTTCTTTTTCAATTCTATTTCTTTTCTCATATGACATAACTTATTGAGATATTTCAATTTTCATTATTTCACGCACCCGAATCTCTTCTGGAATTTTATACCCATTAGGACTATATGCCTCCTTAATGGGATCATTTTTGCTAATTGCTTCATTTTCGTTTGAAAATTTTATATTGAAATCGAATATCGTCACGCTTAAAGCGTACCATAAATTTATCAAATATAATAAAACGAATTGTCTTTCAGGACATTAATTTTAGTTGGAGTACTTAAAATCAATGTGTGAGACTTAAAATTAACGTGTGAGATAGTATTGATCTATTTGGTCAATAAATACATCTAAATGATTTATTTTTCGAACTCATTATTTTTTTACAAGAATTTAGATGATGATGAGTTTGTACATTATTTTTCAACTTCTTAATTCCTCTCCTTAATGTTGAGAAAATTGTTCAATAAAATTTGACAATCAACAAAGCGCGCTATAAAATATCACATATTTGAAATAAGGGTTTAAATTACGTATTTATTCTCACAATTCTTTACTTTCCCATCTCGGTTCATTAAGGTGGATTAATTATACATATACTGCATTAACAAAATAATTAGACTCCGACCATAAGCCAATTATAATAGGGGGGTCTATGATATTGATGCATAATAACATTTTCTAAATAGAAATGGGAAGTACTTTGTTTTCAATTAAATTAATTGGAGGTGTTCAACAAACAATAATGTTAAAACATTTATCGACACTTGAACTAACACTTACATAATGAAAGTTATCCTCATAATTTGAGCATAATTTCGCAAACAGGTTACCAACACCGTGCAATTATCTAGTATTTTGTATCAAATCTGTTAGATACAAATAATATCTAGATGTTGAACGTGAAAGATGAAGGAGCCCCATTATCATCATAATTAATTTTTAGAAATATCGGGAATCCACCCTTTATTTTAGCTAGCGACATTAATAATCAATTTCTATGAAAGAGAATAAACATCATATATATGATTTCATTGGGTTGAAAAATCTTCTCGTTCTTTATTGAATGTTTGAACTCTAAATTTTGCACCATTATTGAACTAGTGATGGTTCAACTGGTCATGCCAAATAATTTGAACTTCTCGTTCAATATAAGATATAATTCAATTATTTAATTTCGAAAAACGTGATTAAATATTATATAATCATATAATAATCAATGTCCACATGTAATAAGTCGTATGTTTTCTTTCTAAGATAAACACAAATTCATAAATTAACTATGATATATTTTTCGAAACATGTGCTATTTCGAGAGTACGTTGTATTTTATTATTGTTTATTTATGAGCAATATATCAATATTCTTCTAGAATATTAGAAATAATAATTTGTACTCTTCAGGATCAAATAATATAGTTTATGCTAGTTTTTATTTAATTACACTCTTTGGGAGCATTTCAAATCTAACTAGAACATCAATATATAAATACGTATGTAGAAGAATGGACCAATAAAGAAATAGAGTAATTCAAATCGTGATTTTACGGGAAATTGATCAATATTCTTCTAGAACATTGAAATTGTAATATCACATTCTTTTGGAGCAATTAATATTCTTTTAGAATATTATCAATGTTGTAATACTTTAGGAGCAACTATAATCCCTTGTTTGGAATATTAAATTTTTTTTTAAAAAAAAATCGTTTTCTTAATTTTAACCACACGTTGCCCAAATAAAATAATATTACATACAAATCTAAAAAAATTCATTATTTTTTAACTACATATTCTCCATTTAATCACTATTCCAAAATTTATAAATTCTTCAAAATGGGGGCCAAATAATGTCTAAATTATTTGTAATAGACAAATTTATGAATATTCTTCTGACATATTAATAATTATATTGTGTTTTTTCATTAGCAACAAAATATACTAATATAATATTACAATATTCTTCGAGAATGTTAACTGAGATTCCTTCCTTTTAAGAATAATTACAATATTCTTGTGGAATATTGAACGAAAAATTACATTCAAACAAATACTTATCTATCATAAATTGGTACAGTCAAATCGATATATCAGATTGAAAAACTATATTAATTTGTTATATAATTTAAAGTTAAGAATATTTACATTTTCATTGAGCAGATTAAAAGAGTTTTAAAAGAGTTTCTTTGTAAACTTAATTCGCTACAACTTCTTGTTTTTCTTTGATCGAAGAATTTTTTTTTTTATCTTAACTAATTAAAAATTTGAAAGCAAAAGAGAAATAAATTTTGCGAATTCAATTGGTTAGAACTTCGTACTAATAACGTATTATAAATTAGAAAGATAAAATAAAACAAAAGAGAGAAGCCAATAGAATTTTACGTTTTATTAACCAAAGCCTCGTATCTATATGGAAGAATTATGATTACAATGGTAATAAAAATTACGGTTACAATGGTATAAAAGTCATTCATAAATACTACCATATTTACAACAAAAGAGATTAATAAAAATTTGATACTCAAATTCTTCGTACAAGAAAATGGAATCCGTCTATCGATTCATATTACAGCATTTCTCCTCAGGTCACAATTGTTGAAAGTTATCTTATTAATATGAAAATACGTAAAAAAGTTCAAAAGATTCCGGCAAAAATATGTGTGGAATGAATATGTGCATATTAAACAGTACGCTGACACACTAGCTTAAATATAGGTCTTGTTTGTTTCGTAAAGTCCATAACTTAGAGTATGTTTGGAAACAATTAAAATTCAATTTAAATTGAAAATATGGTCGTTATTGGGTCCCACTCTTCTAATAAAAGTCAACAATAACGGCAAGTTTTTCAATTTTAATCTGATTTTAATCTCTACCAAATAGGCTTCTAATATAAATGATCGGCCTCGATTTTCGAGGACTGGTATTATAACTAGTATTTTATTGTTGCCTTATTGTTATTGTTACTGCTAGCACATAGTTGATGGCACTGCTTCTAGTCGAAAGGCCTACTTGAGATGAACTGGTCGTTGTAGTGTCAATGGTGCACGGAAAGCTAAATTTTCAGGTACATTAGAGAAAAAGGTCGAGGGTGTGTTTGATAGATGTTATTGAGGAAATAATTTATTTTAAATAGTGATATGAAGTGAAATATGTAGTTAAAAAGTAAGAAAAATTCACTGATGTGATAAAAAATATTATTTTATTGAAAAATGTGTGGTGTAAAATGAGTTTTGAAAAAATGTGTGTCAAACATGGACTGAATCTGATTTGAGAAATTAATCGCTCAAACCCAAGAGACGGGGATACTACTTTTTGTGTTATTGCTAGAAAAATCCCGAAAGAATATTTTCATGAGTAGAGATTAGTTATTCGCAAGAGAGTCATTGAGATGTGAACTAATAACTTGTTTATTAAGGTTGATCATGCAAAAGTCAACATTATTAAAAAAAGAAAAATAAGCTAGTTTTATTCACGGTCTTCTTTAAAACTACGTTGCAAAAACATGCACTCGAGGTTGTGCGCAATACATGAGAAATATATACGTTTATGCGTTACAAAATCTTAATTGTCAGCTTCATCACGCAGCAGATTTACGACAAATGATCGACATTGCATTTTCATTTAGATCTTTTTAGTTTTCGCTTAACTTGAATAAAGGTGAAACTCGTGTAGCAAAGTCAAGAGCCATGAAAAATAATAATGGCTAATAGCTAGCCGCCATAGATATGTCAAAATTCAACCGTCATAAAGTATGTAAACTATACCATTGATAATTATGTGGTGGGTTTTTTATTTATTTATTGGGTTTGATCGTTCTATGTACTCAAAATTGTTACATAGCTCGTATCAAAGACCAACTAATTTTAGATTTTTACTACTATAAAAGTAATCGTAGTTATTATTGAACTAGTCAAGTTGTCAAATTTTTTATTTTTATACACGGTATTCTTTTTGTTAGAAAAAGCCCTAACAATCGATAAAATTATAAATTCTCAATAATACAAGAAGATTTTAAAATTATGGTGTGTTTGAGCCATATTATTTTGGAAAAATGTATTTTGAAATAATAAATTGATGGAGAATGTGTGGTTAAAAAAAAGTTATTGATGTGATAAAAAAATTATTTTATTGAAGTAGTTAAAAATGAGTTGAAAAATAAGAATAAAAATTTTAATGTGTACCAAACAGAGTCTTAATTTGTAGTGAAAAGTTCTTGGGTATAATTATTAAATCCTTCTACATTTACAATTATTAGCCAACAAGTCTTGACTTTTGACTTTGTACAACATTAATATGAAAATTCAAGACTATTAATTATTATCAAAATTCAAAAGTCTAAAATGTAAGCTATACTAATATTTTTATTTGTGCAAAAAAATATTTTCCAAATAATTATTTATCTCAGTAATATAAAAAATTTTGTTTATAATTTTACCTTAGTTGCCGATTTGATGTTAAACTAGCTTTCACAAAATATTTAATCAACCCAAAATTCGTCTATTGAGAATACATCACCGAAATTTGCAACACAACCGTCACAATTGCAAGCACCTCCTACGTTGTTATATACACCACGTCCGAGAGATATTGCATGCACACGACAAGATTTAATGTCCACATTTTTTACTCGCTTCATCAAGCACGACACACACAATCAATCACCGATCTCAAGTCAAAAAATCCGCAAGCCATGAGCCTTGACCAAATATTTAACAAATCCTAGTTTCGACATTAAGTCATTGTTTGACACACGTTCTTTAAAAATACATTCTTTCAAAACTCATTTTCAGTCATACATTTTCAGTAAAATAATATGTTCCATCACATATTACTTTTCCTTACTTTTTAACCACATATTTTTCATCGTATCACTATTTAAAATGCATTCCTCAATAATATCAATCAAACACACACCCAACCGTCGAATTTGAATAAAATCATTTTTGTTTAACTACAAATTTACCGTTTCACGATTTTTTTTATCCAACCTATTTTATCCTAAAATATTATTCCGAAATCATCTCATTCTTAACCCTCCCCTAAATTTACCATTTCACAATTTTTTATCCTAAAATATTATTCTTAACCCTTGCCCTTTTTTCTTTGTATATATATATATATATTTTCCTCCTCCGGTTTCCATAACCGTGTATACTCTAATAAATTCAAGTGTACAACATCGATTGACGATAATGGTTGACAATCATATGTTGTTAAATTCCTAGCATATAATGTAGAAAATAATTTTTTAAAATACATCAATATGATGATGTCAAATAAAATATTGTGAATCAATATTGTACATGTTAGCATGATTTGTGTACTCATTTTTGTGTTTTTACACAGTAATCTATTTATTGATATAAATATCCGTGTATATATGATTCCTCGTTTCTTGTATTCTCACTCATATGACTTTCGTTTTGTTCTTGTATTTTATTTTTATTTTTTTGAACTTTTCTTTGCGAGAAGCATAAAACTTCACACAAAGAAACACATCTTTATCCTGACATCATTAGATTTTGCGCGTTTTTCATTCTGATATTATTAGATTTTATGTGGGATTTCTGGAAAAGGTAAAATTATGGAGTCTGCAGCAAGTTCTGGTACTTCGAATTCTGATACATGGCCTTCTTCATCAAGCAATGGAGGAAATTCCAGAATCCCCTTTTCTCCTCTTCGATTCTTCAACTCCCCTGTTTCATCCCTACTCGAATACTCCGGGATCCTTCGGGTACGTCCCGACTTCCACTCGGATGCCCAGCCCCTTATATCCGAACCCGCCTACAATTCGTTTTCAATCAATGATAATAGTACTAGTACTAGCACCAGTAATAGTAATGATAACAACGGGGAAGTTTCTATTCGGATAATCGGGGCAGGGGAGCATGATAGAATTGGGGTTGTTGAAAATAGAGGAGAGGGAGATCACACGGGCTCGAATTTGGGTCCAGAGGAGTCTACCGGGGGTTTTGTTGATGATAATGGGAATGGTAGCAGCAGCGGTAATGATACCAACAGGGAAACGTCATCATATCAAAGATATGACATACAGCAGGTGGCGAGGTGGATTGAGCAGATTCTCCCCTTCTCCTTGCTTTTATTGATGGTTTTCATCCACCAGCACTTGCAAGGTAATTTTCGGAGTAATTGGGTTTCAGTGTTTCGCTTTAGACTATTGTAATAATGTTTGACTTTCTCCGTGTTTATCATAGTTGAAATTCTCGTTATGCATCAAACTGATTCTGGCAAATTGTTTTCATATTGCCTTAAGGATGGCATAGATCATGGTTCAAACTTGATCACGAGTCGTATTGAGCAATTGTATAGGATACAAACCTAATGAATTAACATGGTTCTAGGCCAATCTGAGTTGGAAGTCTGGTTGCACACAATCGACAAAATTTCACATCCAGTTGTGTTATGCATCTATACTGGCATTTGTTCGTGTAAATGTTCTTCATTGTATTATGGGGTATCTTTTAGATCATCATGTTCAGGTGCCAGATTTTCCTTTTCCTTTTTAAATTTTCAGGAGGTTGTATCCGTTTCCCTTCAATTTAACTTACTTTTAAACTTGATACCAATTTTGCATTGCACTTTATTTTGAAATATTTATAAGTGTTGTAAAAGTAATATTTGATACTAATTTGTTGGGAGGATTTGATGAGTTTCAAACGAACTAAATAAAATAAAATTTAAGAGAAGAAAATTGTACTCTCAAAACCCAACTTCTAGGATTCAAATTTTTTGTTTAATGAAATATTACAAATGAGCAACCATTTTATACTATATTTGGTACATAAGAATTAATTGTTTATACATGAATCTAAACATCCATTAAAATTCCTAGATGCATGAATATAAATAAATTTATCTATAATAACTCTAGATTAGTGTAGATCAAGATTCGTCAAGTCAAGATTGATTGAGTCTAGATTAATGTGAATGTTAATTAATTGAGAATTAATAACACGAAAGTCATACATGACGAGGATTTATTGCATATTCAAAAACGAAAAGTAAGGTATTATTGAAATAATTGAATTATAGTAAGGTTGAAATCATCAAAAAAATATTCTCACTTGATATGATATTTAATATATTATAGATGTTTATAATTGAACAAGGTAGAGGTAATAAAGATATTGATCCTCCATTAGTAAACTCAAGTAAGTAATTTCAGTGCCACATATATCATGCTCAAACAATATGAAACTTCAGAGTAGATTTGATTTGGTGCTGTTAGGTACTTTCCCTGAAAGTGACCAAAGGATAGGTGATTTGATAGTACAAATCTTGTAATTTGATAGTGACAGTGGATAATGACCAATGAAAAGTAGCAACCTTCATCCTTAACTGGTTAATTGTAATAAAGGCTTTACCAGCTAGTAAACTTCAGTATATACTGCAAGCAGTTGCAAATAAAGATGTTGAATGAGGGTTGCATTATAGCCTGACTAACAGCACTAAGCTTTCTCAATTCTTTGCAAGAACATGAAATTGAAGGACAGCTGATTGAAGAAAATAACTTTCGCATTACTGCTTGATAACAATTAGAAGAATTATTTATGATTAAGTTATTGCTATCATGTTATATGTTTAAATGCTAAGAGGTTATTAAGTGCATGTTTAAAGTATATTTAAGTTGGTAAAACATACTTATTATTCACACATTTTGTACGACCCACGGCGACTTCCTACTTATTATCCATACATTTTGTAGGATCTACAAATTAAAAGCACTTAAAAGCACTCCCAAGCATGCTCTAAAATGCATTGAAGCCTTGTCTGAGCTTTTAGGAGTTGGAAATGTTCATTGCTTTTGTTGTGAGGCTGCTGAGGACTTTGTTGAAATTTGTTGTTGGTAAAGCAAGAGTAGTGTAGATATGAGTGTAGACTGATTTAGTCTCATTGATTGTTTAGTTGTTATTCTCTTCTTTGAAATTGAATTCTATAGTGATTAAAACTTATTCAGTGCTTTTTTATCTTTCCACAATAAGTCAACTTTATATTCTCCTAGAAGTTTCATTTTGGTGCAGTTGTTAAATCATGGTTGATTTTTTTTTGGTCTTACGACCTAAGATGAACAATGTAAAGCACTGTTTTCTTGGTTTGCTTTGAAACTTTATTTTTCGAGGAAATTAAACAGCATATAAGATGTAGTAACCATAAAATCATAATTTTTTATTCTGAGGCCAGTGGGTATCCCTTTATATATTGTTATTTTCCTGGATTATTTATTGCATATAACTTGGTTTGTCGTGGAATGAGTTATTAAAATGGTTTGCACATCGTTGATGTTATCTTTTTAAGTTCGCACTGTATTCACACCTTCTTAACCTGTGAAGTATTTTAACAGTAACTGTTGAAACTTTTTAGGTAAATTACTTCAATAATGCGGAAACCGTATGAAAGAAACTAGCCTTTTACTTGTTTATTATAAGTAATGCAGCCTAATTGCTTTACCATTCATGTTCCATATCTTGATGTTATACATGATTGTAATGACCTGATCTCTATGTCCAAGCTGTTATATCATACGTACTGTCCGCTTTGGGTGGGCATTTGCCCACTTAACCCCTCACGGATTTCTATTGTATCCCCCAAAATTCGAACCCAACACATCTGCCTACTGAGAGACTTAAGTTAAATCTTAATTCCAATTGGGCAGCAGTACTTATGATATAACGGCTTGGACATAAAGATCGAGTCACTACAAAAAAACGCACGTTTTTTTTTGTTATGATCCGGGTCTCTGTACCCAAGCAGTTAGCTTACGTATTGTCCACTTTGAATAGACAGATGTCCACTTACCCCTCACGGCTTTCTATTGCGTTTCTCAAGATTCAAACCCAAAACCTTTGCCTAATGGGAAACTTAAGTTGGATTTTGGTACCGATTGGGACAGTACGTAAACTAACGACTCGAGTATAGAGACTCAAATCGTTACATAGATAATATTAAAAATCATCATATTGATTGTCTTTGTATAGAGAATCATGAAGAGATAAAGCATGTATAATCTTCCATGAAATTAACTAGTCAATTTTTTCTCTCATGGTAATCTAGTGTTTCGAATTGTCCTTCAAGACTTGATTTTGGTACTTAATTAATTAGTTTTCTATTTTTGATCATTTAGGAGATGTAACAATATGTATCATATAACTACTTTCATTTCAATTTCACATTTCTTTTCTTTGTGTCTTGGAAACCTTGACTTTTCTTAATATGGATTTTCAGGATTCTTTATTACAATTTGGATCACTGCCGGCTTGGTCAAGTCTAATGACATTCTTCGGAAGCAGACAGCTCTAAAGGTGTGGTGTGTGTTCCATATGCTGTGTAGTTTGTAGCATATTCATGTTAATTGTTTAAAGTTTAAGCCGTACCCATTTCTATAGTAGGAATAAAGATGAATATAGAAATTCTTCAGAACAACTAAACAGTGACTTTTGCAGGGAGAGAGAAAGTTTTCTGTCCTTGTTGGTTATTCATTTGCCTTTATACTTCATGTATCTGGAATCTACTGGTGGTGTCGGGATGATGAAATTTTCTATCCTCTATTTATGGTTCCTCCGAAGGTTATCCCACCGTTCTGGCGTGCAATTTTTATCATCTTAGTAAATGGTATGGATTATTTTAGCTCTTTATTGTTTTGGCAATAACTTTATTTGATCGTTAAGTTGTACACTTAGGGAATAAATATTAAATCACTTGAAACCTGCTTATGTGGATGTTGGGTAGGCATTGGTTGTTAAATTCGAGATGGAAATCAAGTGCCTTACAGAACATTTTATTTTGAACTTTGATTAGTTTTTACTTGAGAGGCCCAATTACATTGAATATGTTTATTGCATGGCTTCAACTTTCCCCTCATGTTAAATTGCTTGTGGCATATTTTCTTTCCATCTCTCTTTTTTCCTATTGCAAAATTTTCCTTGTAATCGGATTCTGTTAGGAAATTTGAAAATGTTTTCCGACATTTATTACTGTTTATATTTTGACTTTTGAGCATATGCAATTTTATTATATTTATCTTAGGGTTTTTCCGGAAGGGAAGGGGTAACTGAAGTTGGGAATCTTGTTTAGGGTGCTTAATTGTATCCTTCAATTTTTTTCTGAAATTGTTTGTTTCAGATACAATGGTGCGGCAGGCTGCAATGGTCTTGAAGTTGGCTCTGCTGATGTATTATAGGAATAGCAGGGCCCATAATTTTCGCAGACAGGTAATACGGTTTTTAGAGTGTATAATAAAGTTTCTGGTAATTTAGCGGGTAGTATGTGATTCCATAGAATTCTGATGTATGATTTGCATTCAGGGTCAAATGTTGACTCTAGTTGAGTACACACTTCTTCTGTACCGGCCGTTGTTACCAACCCCTGTATGGTATAAATTCTTCTTGAACAAAGAGAATGGAAGTCTCTTCTCATCATTGATCACAGGGTTGTATTTAACTTTCAAGCTTACATCCATTGTTGAAAAGGTAATTCTTAAGTTCATTTGCTTTTTATTGCCTAGAATCTGGAATACTGTGTTTACAGAAATTTTTCTCTTCTTCATCCCTGTTGTCAGGTCCAATCCTTTGTCGCTGCCTTGAAGGCATTATCGAGAAAGGTCCATTACGGGTCTTATGCAACATCAGAACAGGTATAATGTTTCTTTTGCTTTTAAATTTTGTGGAACTAGTTTTTGTCCATATGGAACCTACTGGTGCTAAAGCGGACAAAAATATTCCTCAATTAGCCTTCGTTTGGCAAATTTACAAAAGGTTTGTAAATATAAATAGTAAGAGAAATAGTAGTGGTCCCACGAAATGAATGAATAATAATGCGTAATTGTTATGAATGCGTAGTGGAAATAAATGTTTGACTTTTGACTAATTTATAAACCATTTATAAATTTGTATCCAAATGGATAAATAGTGATGTCTTTGGCTTGTAAATAATTTTGATCTGTATGGAGCCTGCTGGTGTCAAAGTGGACAGCAGGCCATACAATTCCTACTTTATGTAACACTCAGGAAGATATTTAGCAAATCCTACTTCTCCTTTGCCCTAACCTTTTGTGATCACCTCGTTTGCTTCATTTTGTACTCAGTTAGTTATTCTCTAATGAATGATGATTACATGGTTATTCAAGGCAACAATGTCAACTTATAATTTAGATCTGATATCCATATTCAATTGTCAATTCTATGCCAAGTTTCCAACTTTTTTGAATTTCTGCATAAGACTTCATAATGACTTCCCAGAATAAGAATCTCTTTTTATTCACTAATTATTTATCTTGTTAGCATTTTCAATGTTAATGTCTTCCTGTAATAACGCATATTGGTTTTACAAAGTAAATGTCATTTACCTTGCACATGCAAAGACACAGAGCTACATCCCATGCCACCTAAATTTTCAGGTGACTGGAATACTTGGCTTCGTTAAATCCCAAATGAAGCAAAATATTTAAGTTTTACCATTAAAAGTCTGCTGATCTAAACCGGAAATACACCGAATGTCCCAATTCATATCTATGTTCTCAAGTGCTTGGTTTTTCTTTTGACAGCTATATCTCAGCATGCTTGGCCACATTTTATTGCTCTCTTTAGCTACCTGTTGATGTCCCCGCTGTTAAAGTTCATGGTCAAATCCATGAGTTTTTTTAATTTTTTTTTTGGCTGAGCATGAAGGAAGCAAGAGCACATGTCCTCAAGAAGTGACATGCACCTTTGTGCTTGTAGTCTTTATCTCCTGGTTCATGCATTGTGTTGAGGATTTTTATGATGCATATATCACCAGGAAACAGGAAAAGCATTTGTTAAACTAAGCTGTAAATTATTGAACACAGGTGAACGTTGCAGGAGATCTGTGTGCTATATGCCAGGAGAAGATGCATGCCCCAATCTTATTGCGCTGTAAACATATCTTCTGTGAAGACTGTGTTTCAGAATGGTTAGTTTTTTGCACTTCGTGATTACATGTAAATATCGTGGAAAAATTATTATTGACTATGTATCTTTTTTGTTGTACTTTTGTTATTATTGTCCTTATTTATAATGCCTATTTGCATTTCATTCAATTGTGGAGTCAAGGGAGACGTGAATCACTAAATTATTCCCACCCATCTTATCTTTATCACCTGCTGTCTTTACCTCTAACTGGTGAGGCTGATCTCTCCCTCTAATTGATGGAGTTTGATGGCAAGATGCTCTTAAAATCTCATTTGCGTGACCTCAAGAATGCGGTCATTTTGAAAGCATTCACGGGTAGAGTGGCAATATTTTATCAAAATGGATAATGAAGAAGAAAGAGGGATTTCTATGTGTGCCTACATTAAAGAGTAGCTGGGGTTGGGAGCATAGTTTGTTTAGCTTGAGCTTACTGAAATTATGAAGGATTTTGAAAATAGTTGATAAGTTTCAGAGAACTGTCATATTTGTAATAATGAATGCCAAAATTTTGGGACTAGATGATAGAAATCTGTTTAATTATTTGAGCATAGTTCAAATTTAGATTAGAAAGTTCATCCTTTTACTATTCTTGAAGCATTTTCATCGTCTTTTACAATTATCTCATTTTACGTCATTTGATCAGTTGGCATCAAAATTTCCTTTTTCAGGTTTGAAATGGAACGAACTTGCCCTTTGTGCAGGGCCCTTGTTAAACCTGCTGATCTTCGATCATATGGGGACGGGTCGACTGGTCTTCTCTGCCAGTTATTCTAATAGTCTCATCTTGTCCTGGAGTTTTTTTTTTCCTTGACCTGCTTTGCAAGCATCAAAGCATTTCCCGCAGGAGTTGCTTTTTAAGACTGCCTCATTGTTGGATCTCCCTTGGGAAGATTTCTTCAATGGAGCTATACAAATTGGACGTGGATTGGCATTAAAATATATATTATGTATCAGCAAATAGGTTCAATGTAACCATGGTACTGTGACTTGGGAAATCTTGATACATGAAGAGATTCTTGATTCCAGCTCAGTACATATGGTGTTTTTGGTTTTCGAAATAACGATGATCTTTTCTTATTATTTCTCTTAGGTTGTATTTTCCTAGTATTAAGTGTTCTTAAAACATTGTACCAATATTTCCTAGGTTTTTCATCCTCGAAAGAAAGTTTTGGGAGTTGCTCTATCCCAATGCATGTTGCTCCTGCCCCTATCGGACGGGGGATTTTGAGTTATGGCTGGTTTAACATGACTTTTGAAAAGTCAGAATGAGCTTTTGAGATCTAAAAATTATTTTTGGACTCGTTTGACCAATTTTATGAAAGTGCTTTGACTAGTTATAAGGGTTTTTAGAGAAAACTAATTTAATGTAATTTTCTTTAAAAGCACTTTTGAAGTAGAAATTTTTTTTAAAAATTAGTTTTCAAACAAAAATTAAGAGTTTTTTCTCTAAGAACTCTTCTACAGAAAGCAAAAGGAAGAATCATATCAAACGGATCTTTAGTAAGTTAGGGTGGATATTTGCCGATTAGTAAGGGAATAAGCACGGTGACGAAGAATGCAGTTACTCTTAAAATTAATACTGAAAAGTAAAAATAAGTAAATTGTTAAACCACATATCAAAAAAAATAAAAAGTAAATTGTTAAACCAGATAAATTAATACTAAAAAAATAAAAATAAGTAAATTGTTAAACGAGATGAGAAACTAGAATATTTCTGTTTTGATTCTGTCCTGCTTCCCAAAAATCTTCGGGAATGGGTAAGGCTGCTTTGGGCTTGTAACGTCCAATTGCCATCCCTGCCTATGAGATATTTATAAATGTAGCGTGCTATATTGCCAACGAGAAAATGAATTGTGATAATATCGTCAATTGTCATTGTCAAATATCACTTGTCAAATACTCTGTTGTTCATTCAACTGAAAGTGTTAAAATAATACTTTCGGTATTATATTATGAAAAACTTACAGTCACGATATTAAATCTTTCAAATTTTTGCAGACTTTATCCGAATCTTTGTTTTGTATTAGTGGAGTCCCAAACGTTTCACAAATATGCACCGGATGTCCAAATGGACGGTTTCCGTCCAATTGACCAAGAATAATAGATTTGATCAAATTTTAAAAGGGCAAAATGGTAACTTTCCTATTTATCCCCATAAAATAATTGAAGTAATAATTAAAAGAAAATAATATTGTTCATCTCCCACCCCACCCAGCCTGTGCAGCCATTAGAATCCACCAGCCACCAATACGTCGTCACACCTCCCACAGCCACTAACAATGAAAATGTTTTGAGCCACCAACAATGAAAATGCTCAACAATCCCTTAACATCCACCAACAATGAAAATGTTTTGAGCATTTTGCAAGTTTTTTTAGCCTTTTTCAGTGATGGGTCGTAATGTTTTGAGCACACTATTCATCTCATTCCTCACTCCATCCCATCCCACCCTACCCTACCCTACCCTAAAAATTTGAAACTCTGCCACCATCTCCTTCTTCAACCCTCATCCCGTCGTCAGTTCACCACCAGATCACCAGCCATTTTGAGCCTTTGTTGATCGGTGGATTGACGACGACACCATCTCCTTCTTCACCTCTCGAACCCAGTTCACCATTAAATCACCAATCAAGCTTAGAAACCTCTCCAAATTCAAATTCACAACCCCAACAATCAACGCCCCACGTATAATCTATCAATCCGTTTAGAAACCTCTGCTGCTTGTTCAACTGTGAAGTCTTTTGATTCACCAATTTTGATTCGACCTCACTAGATTTGTGTGGGTTTATTTTAGTTTGATTGTGGTGGTGGCGTTTTGGGGGAAATTGGTGAGAGTGGGGTTGGGGGAAGANCAACGCCCCACGTATAATCTATCAATCCGTTTAGAAACCTCTGCTGCTTGTTCAACTGTGAAGTCTTTTGATTCACCAATTTTGATTCGACCTCACTAGATTTGTGTGGGTTTATTTTAGTTTGATTGTGGTGGTGGCGTTTTGGGGGAAATTGGTGAGAGTGGGGTTGGGGGAAGAGATAGGGGGTGGTGGTGCCTACACAAAGGCGGTGGTAGTCCCGACAGTGTATCGGCACTGTTGCTTGTGAAGAGAGGTGTCTGTCGGTTTTGTTCTTTTTTTTATTTGTTTAATGAGAAAATTTTATAGTTACCATTTTGCCCCTTTTAATTTTGTCAAAATTTGGTCAAATATACTATTCTTGGTCAACTAACAGTCAACTGGACGGAAACCATCAATTTGGACCTCCAATGCATATTTTTGAAACGTTTGAGACCTCCGCTGGCACAAAATAAAGGTTTGGACAAAGTCTGCAAAAATCTAAAAAGTTTGGTACCGTGACTGCAATTTTTCCTTACATTATTGCTAAAGGAGCGATAGGATGGAAACAATTCGTAATGGTAATGCTATTATTTACGCTAAAAAGCGGAAGAGAAGCGATCTATATATGAAAGTATGCATTATTCAAAACTTGAAATAAGAGTAATTTGCGTATTTTTTTTTTGAAAATAAAAGATTTATCTTAGAAATTGTCATATATCTAATGCGAGGTGTATAATTTTTAAAAGGAAGTGGTGTAATAGAAATTGTTATAAACTTCAGCGAAATTCTCTGTAATTTCATTTGTCAAAGTCGTGGAGTAATAATACTATAGTAGTCGAGCGATGCTATATGTCCCTCGAGTTTTGAGTAAGAACACTGTACATTGGTTGGGGTTGTAAGTGGAAGCCACTACGCCACTTGAAATATGAGTGTTTTAGCTAAGCTAATTAATCTACGACAAAATTAGATAACAATCATGTTACATGTATACCATTTTTTACGTTTTGTCCATGGCAAAATATCACTGGATAGTTTAAAAACAAAAACAGTTTTCCCGTCCGCAATTTTCAAAAACCGAGCACAATGTCAACAATGTTGGAAAAGAAGGAGTGTACATTTAGCATTATTGATTGGAAAATGATTCAAGTACAGAAGCATATTACCAAAATTTTACCAGAATTTTGAATTCTCACTCACATGGAGTGGACCCCTGACCCCGTGTATAAAATATTGAGAAAAAAAAAATATTTTCCCCCATTTCTTGTGTCTATGCTGTAAGTATAGTCCCTGCACTTATAGCAAGGTCGTTATTGATTAGGTAAAGATGACGGTTTGATAGAAAGTAAATAATCACAGCAATGTTTCTTTAACAAATTATAGAATCCTCTAATGTAGTTATTAGTGTCCTGATCATGAGATATTATAGTTATAAATATTTGTAACAAGTTTAAATAAAATTATTTTATTTTATATAATATTACCATTACTATTGATAATTACTTTTAGTTTATAGTTAATTAAATAATTTGACTTTGACAAACAACTTTGTTAGATTTCTCTCTTATTCCTTTTTCTAGTCAAAAATCTTGGATCAAAATTCTTATTTTTTTAAAATCAGTCATTTTTACCCAAAATATTATTGCATTAAAAGAAAAATCACATTGCAAAAAGAGAACGAATATATCTTTAAAATAAATAAATAAGATAGTTTCAAATTTGCATAAAAGACGAAACAGTAGAATTGAAAATATAAGTTGATTTTTGTGTACAATAATTTCATAGGAATGGATATCCACGCAATTTGCTTTGCTCAAGTTTTTAGCTCATAAAATGTTTTCTCTTCCATTTTCTGTCTTTTAAAAAGTTGGACACCACTCTACTTTTATTGTCAATCTCTTCGAAATCTCTAAATATAGATGTCGTTTTCATCTATTTTTAATTTTAAATAAACTCTCTAATCTCGACGTGTTAGGAGAGGTTGGAGAGTCGAGACATTACTCTTATTGGTGGTCATTTTCATTATTTTTAATCCAAAAGGACAACATTTAAAAAATAAATAAATTAAAAGGTTGTTATTTTTCTATTGGACTATGATGCGATGGCCATTTAAAAGATTCAGGTAATATGAATTACTTTATCTGCCCTTTCTGTGCCCAAGGAAAGTTTCTCAATCGTGATAAAGTTGAAAGAAGAAAATGGCAATAGCATATACTTGCTAGTTTATGTAAAATGACATGCCGAGAATAAATTATTTTCTTCAGCCCTCCTTGGTCCCTTCTTCACTCTCGTCTCTCCTAATTTTCTTAGTTTATTGGAAAATCCTTCTTTGCAGCCCTCCTTAGTCCCTTCTTCACTCACGTCTCTCCTAATTTTCTTAGTTTATTGGAAANCTAGTGTATAATTTTGATTTCTTATTGAAAGGAAGACGTTGAGATTGTGATTTGTGACTGGTGCATTGTGAATGACAGAAGTGAGATGACCAGAAATTGATTTTGTCATTTTGTGTGTTCAATCCTAATAAGAGTGTGTTTGGTACATATTAAAATGAAAGAATGCATTTTTTTGAAGTGATGTGATGAGGAATATGTGGTTGAAAAAAGTTGTTGATGTGATGGACAATATTATTGTATTGAATAATGTGTGGTTGAAAATAAGTAGAAGAATGAAAATGAAAAACATAATGTGGATCAAACAGGGGCTAAAGTTCAATTCGGACGGACGTTGGCCAGTCACATTGACAATCAGCAATCTTAAGGGTGAGGTCGTTTATTAATATTTGAGACTTAATATATATATATTATGTTAACAATCGTATCAAAATTAGCAAGTGCCCTAATGGTAAGGATTCCAATAATTTTTAAGGTTAATCAGAGGTTCGACATAATTTTGGTAAAATTTATAAACTGGTAACAATTGGAGAATTAAAAATATATGAATTGCAAGTTAGGAAATCGAACTAGAGATGTCTCATAAGAATTACAAATTCTAACCAACTCAACTGAAAGAGGTTGAAAATAAAATGAAATAATAGTCATATAATCTAAAAAATTTATCTATTGTGAAAAAAAAGTTCCCGACGGATTTAGCATTGACGGTCGCGGGGGCTCGCCTGGGTCCGCCCCTGCTTCTTTGATAATGGACTAAAGATTCTAGGACGGCAGCATCCAAATTAAAAACTAGGTATTTTTTTTCGTACCTCAACGTAGGAAATAATTTAAAAAAAACCCCTAAGAAAGAAAAACTAAATTATTGTACATAGATAATGAAGATCCTCAAGTACAATTGCTTGTATAGTGTATTGCATACTTATTTGCTAGAATGAGTAGGGGAAAGAATAAAGGAGATAATTTTATATGAAATGGAATAATACAATACACAAGAACAATGTGTGAAATAAAGCAATACTTAAAACAATTGTTCATGTCGGGGGACATAGCTGCTTAGGGGCTCTAAGCAGCAAGAGAGAGGGGAAGGCGTGGGAGGTAAATATGAGCTGCAATGTAGGTGACGAAAATGACGAAGATGAAAAAATTGAACGCATGTTTAAGATTTGTTTATAATCGTTTTAAATTAAAAATAAATAAAAATAAGTAAAGAATATTACTTGCTTTTTCAAAAATAGGTAAATTAAAAAAAATAAAAATAAGTAAAGAATATAACTGTGACTTTATGCACAAATTGTAAACACGCGAGTAAGGAGAATTCTGCTTTCGACAAGAATCTTAAACAAATTAAGAAAATTATAGGTTAATTATCCTGTAATTTAACTATTAAAACATGG
>CAIGRO010271979.1:0-14582 GCA_903798355.1 Fraxinus baroniana | reverse complement strand
CATGAATCCAGATATCGTTCTCACGATGATTACTATCTAACAATGGATTTAATTATTCCTATCTCAATTTGATTAAAAAAATGGTTTTCTTTTTGTAATTTCTATTTTAAATATACGAAAATAAAAGCGATTTTTTTAATATGATCATTTAAGTTTCAGGATTCAAGATTTTACCATGTTATCCCCTTAATCTCAATTATAAAGTTTTATACAATTGATTATATTTACCTGATCGAATTCTTCTAAAGCATTCAATTTACCTTTCTCGAGTACTCATTGAGTCTATTTAACTAATTTAATTACATATCTTTATGTAAATCAATCTTAATTAAACGCAATTATTGTTCTAACAATTCATATAATGATTGCAATAACTAACATAAACATATCTATGTTTTATACTAAATTATTGATACCACGTGGTCTAAATAAATAATATGCATCTCTACGTAATTATTGTTCATATTATTGTTCATGAAATCAATGAATTAGTCGTCAACTAATCAAATCATTAAAATTGGAAGTAAAAAAAAATAAAAAATCACAAAATCAATTGATGACTTAATTTTTTTTAATTAAAATAAGGTTCAAAATTGGGTTTTAATAATTCATCCTAATTAAATGCTTAATTACACATAATTAGAGAATAGAGATACAAGAAGAAATTATAGTACATCACCGGGTATTAAGAAAAAAAAAACAAGAAAAAATGAAAATATTGCACCAAAAATCGGCATTCTTATTGTAAAATCTTGAAACCCTATCTCCTTGAATGATTTCTTGATTTTTTTTCCCCTCATTTTGGCTTGAATAATATATGCACAATGAACCAACCCTCCAAGCCTTTATTTGAATATATGTGTCTAATGAAAACCTACAACCCCCCTGTCTCCCGTCCCCCCCGTAATTGTTGGATTAAGGTATGTATTTATGGAACATTTCCAGCAAATAGGGATGGCAACAGGCGGGTATGGGTCGGGTCGGCCAATCCCACTTCCGTTCCGTCGGGTATTTTTATTATCTTACCATATACCCATACCCGATTAAAGCGGGACGGGGCGGGTTGCCCCATTTATTTTTATTTTTTTTATTTTTGGTTTTATTTTTGGTTTTATGTTTTTTGTTAGTAAATATTATTACTTTTTTACTAATTTGTTAAAAGCAACTTATATTCTCTTTAAAAATGATGATAAATTTATTATTTTTGTTCGATAAAAAACTTAAATTTGAAATTAATTTTAAACGGGACGGGANCTTTTTATTTATATTAACATTTTCTTTTATTTCTTTTATGTCTTTAGTTAGTAAATATTAATATATTATTACTTTCTTACTCATTTGTTAAAAATAACTTATGTTTTTATTAAAAATGATGATAAATTTTTTATTTTTGTTTGATAAAAAACTTAAATTTGAAATTAATTTTAAACGGGACGGGAATTTTGTTTCCCCGTACCCACCCCGTACCCACTTCGGGGTAATGTACTCGGTTAGGCGGGTAATCTCTGTCCCATTTGGGGCGGGGCCCCATGACTTTCGGGTTGAGCTTGTTTTATTGTCATCCCTACCAACAAAGAGTTTGAATTAGTTTCTACCAAAGAGTTTAAGAAATAAAAAGGAACAAATTCCTTCTTCAATTGAACTTCTTTTTCTCATGTGACTTTAGTCATTCATCTTCTAATATTGTAATCAAGTCTTCTTCATTTCGAAGTAATAATAGCTGACCTCGAGACAAGGTTTAGAGTTTGCAATTTAGTCCTCAAACTTTTCAAACATTGAATTTAACTCACGAAACTCATGAATTTTTACTGAATGTTCCATTAATATTTTCAATTGACCTCCTGCAATCCAGTTAATTTTCAATTGCTTCAAATCAACTCCAAATAGCCTCTTTCCTCTTTTTACATAAATTGTATCCAAATTTGGATTTTCATACAATTACCATAATTTACACAAATTAAGTAAATAATCGCTCAATTATATATAAAAAAATAAGAATGGAAGCCAAGATAAACGCATAAAATGCTCTTATCAAGATACAATCAATTTGTTAGAAATAGTTAGACCAACAATCACCAAATTATTGTTTGTTAGTTCGATATTGTACACTTGCAATAGAAAAAATGCAACACCGGGAAACATGGATTTGCTTCTTTCAAAGTTACCCCTATCGAATTTTCAAGCAGCAGTATTAACAGGGTATTTGCTGATAGAGTTCAAAGCATTACATTCTTAACCTGGATGTTCGATGCAAATTCGGAGTTCATGTTGTCATTCATACTTATTAAAATGTCAAGTACATTGAGTTTAAACGAAATGCTATGCAGTGCTGGTGCTAATTATTCGAGTTGAGATCAAAGATTATCCTTCTTGAAAATCCTACATCTTCTTGAATTTATTCCATGGAAGTTTATTCTGTTGAGATTTCTTTTTCGAGCCAAAACCTTTGGACCTTCCTTTGGGAAGAATAATAGGCCTGCAGACGAGTAAAACGACTATCAATTCACCCATAAATGATGAAATGCTGATCCACACAAAAATTGTTCGCCTCCAATTCCATATAGCTCTCTTTAATCCGGGAAGTTCGGATTCTATATCGAGTGATGCAGCGTAAATTTCAGGTACACCGGAACCAGCTTTAAATTCTGCTCTTTGTTCAAGAATCACCTTAAAAAAGGCTGTTGGTTCGTGTCCTTCGATATAATCCCTGATGTCGATTTTTAGTGTTTGAACTTCTGATTGCAAACCAGTTATGAGTGGAACAGTTTTCAACATGGTTTCAATCAGTCGAATTGGTTGACTTTTAAACCGAAGCATTGTGGGATAGCTCAAACTAGCTAGTACTTCACTTCTTGCAGACATGCTCTCGACCCTAACCTAAATACGAGCACGAAAAATACCGAAGAATTATCAGCATTTATCATTTTGATCGGGAAAGAAAGGCAGAAAATGAAAAAGGACTAATGTACCTGGAAGATTCCGAGTTTTCTGTTGTACTCGGACTCGGGCAATGTTAACGTGACAGTAAGGTGCAACTTGTGATTATTAGGAATGGGGCGCTGTCCTACGTAGTCTGAAGAAGGCATTCTCTGTTTCGAATCAAGGCCGGAAGGCACATTAGGGATGAGGGACGATGTAATAGGCACAAAAGCGACCGGGCTAGTCTTAGCATAGTCGAAATTTAGGATTTTAGTAGCATGCATTGGTTCTTGTACCAGATTTCTCACTGTAAGACTACCTATTACAAATCCTGAGATTAGCAGAACAAATAGCATGATCAAAACATAGAATGTGCACGAAATGGCCCAACCAAATCTTAACGCCATTCTCAGCATTAAATTTTGCGTGGTAAACTGATTAAACACGAAGGCAAGTGAGATTGAGCAGGAGGCATTGCATATTCTCAGCAGCCTTTTCTTCAAATTATCTCTAATCCATATTAGAGTTTGAAATGGAAACATCAAGATCATTAGCCAAAAGTTGAATATCAAAATGGGAAAAGTGAAAAATCTCAGAAAGAGATTTAGTTGAAAACCAGCCAATTTGAGCATTAGTATTGCCAATAAAGCAATACTTTCTGCAGGAAAATTCATCAGTTTCGACATATCAAAAAGATCGTTGTTCGATCCAATCTTTTGATCATATCGACTCGAAGTTTTGTACTTCCCAGGCACACATTTACCTTCATTTCTTCCAATCACAGAAATATTCACTTCACTATCATTACAGGCCTCAAAAGTAGAGTAATCCAACGGTTTGGACGATTTTCGAGCCATCAACAGCATCTCAGCTCCAAGTAAAGAATACTTCATCAAGTTGGCAATAAAATTTTCATCTTTGCATTTGAATCCAAGAAAATCACTGGTGTTGTTGAACAACCCTTTATTCTTTTCGTCTATATCATCAATATTTCTGTGAAGAATTGAGTCATCCATTGATGATATTTCAAAGCTTCAATCGTAGTACTGGTTTAGAAAAGCATATAATTGAAGAAGATGACAAGAGAGACTCCTGTGAAAATTGGGATTAATGGGAAGTAGCCCACTTTATAGGAGGGAAACCATGAACTGTTACTACCTTCATCTTATTGGGATGCTAAAAATGGTAAGTTCAAATTGGTTAAACTACCTCAGTGTAAATATTTAAGCTGTTAAAATGAGACATTTATTTATTTAAATTTAATCTTCAATACATCCTCTCACGATCTATTCTGTTTTTCATCGAAAGTTTGATTAGGAATAGACGTGGTCTGGTTCAGTTTGATGAGTTTCAGAGAATCAATAGTTATCTTACAATGGGATCATTGATTCTATATGTAATTATGAAATTGAATTGAATGGCTCCGATTTGGTTCAAAGTTCTTAACCGAATTTCTAAATCATTAATAAAATGATAGTTCAGATTTTATCGCCAAGAGAAACACTTACATCCCCGGGCGGACCCATTAAGGGCCCATTAATTCATAATTTTTACATAATTTTGTCTCGTCCCAACTGAATCACGTTCTTGGATCTGCTCCTGCTCACATCCACACTGAAAACAATTAAGTTCCATCTTCGTATAAAATATTATTTAACAAAAATAATTTACCATATTAATAAATAAAAATAATTATTTAAAAGAACTAATTGAGTTGGAACCTTTGGTTCTAGGAATTAACCGCTTAAGATTTAAGCCCCTATTTGAGTCTCATTTTACAAAATCTTATTATTTTTTTCTTTAAATTCATTTTCAACCACATGCACTTCTGTAAAATAATTTTAAATATAAATTTAAAAGTTTTCCTTAATTCTTAATTGCAATTCTTCAAAAATTATTATTACAAAAAAATTTTCTATAAAAAAGTGAGTCTCAAACAACCTCTATGTACAATCGAACCGACTACGGATCTTCTGCTCATTCCCATATATAATATATTACTCAAGTACAAGTACACTCTAATAAATGAATTACAATAAGACTTGAGTTCAAATTCGTGTTAAACCGTTCAATCTAAAAAATTTAAGTTATAAAAGTTGAACTCCAATCTTGAGGGCCCCCCACCGACCTTGCCTTAGAACATCGTGGAGGAGGTAAATCGCAGGATGTGCCTCCCAGGAGTCAGGGTGGAGAGCTTATGGATAGGCCTGAGCTATTAACCCTATGATAACTCCCGCTTACAACAAAGCCAACTCCACCTTTGCGGGGAATCGAACTCTGCACACTACCTCGTTGAGCCCTAACCGCTCTAAATTATAAATTTTAGACGAGGTGGATAAACAGGTAACTAGCAGAAAAGGGTGGTGAAAATTTAGGAAAGTTTTTGTTGTCAGGATAATGTTATGCTGCAGATTACACGCATTTCAATATAATTTATACATATATCTGTTCAAATAAATGTTAAAAGACCATTGGGCCCACAATACAAAACTTGCATCCAATTGGCACACAATTCCAGGTTTCCAAATTGAAAGAATTCCTCCTCTTTTTACTGGTGAATTTACTGGTGAATCTGATATAAACGGAGTTATGTTTGTAACTAAAAGTTTGTTTTGTATTTCAGTTTGATTGGACAATTGTACAAAGGTTTTCATACTAAAATGTCCGGTTATGTTTGTAACTAAAAGTTTGTTTTGTATTTCAGTTTGATTGGACAATTGTACAAAGATTTTCAGACTAAAATGTCTTCTTTTTTTTTTTTTTTAATGTTCTTGAGAGTTCATCTTTGTCTCAATACCTTTCAACTATCTTTTCATTACTTAAAAAAGTGAGTGCCGATTTAGATTCAAGATACCATCATTACCTATTAAGCAATTATACATCAGTCGCAATTCAACGACCCAATTGTAAGAGCAAATCTCTAACGACCAAGTTATATCACCAAGCTAAGTGAAGCTTGCATGAAGTAGTCAAATTCTTCTTCTGTTCTTTTTTCAAGCACTAGTGGGCCATCGTGGGTTTGAACTAAAGATTTTTTTTTTCCTTTCAAAATTAACCTCGAGAATGCCACGAGTAAGGTTATTCAATGAAAATCAAACACCACCATGCTTCTAATAGAAATGCAAACCCTGTTTTCGCTAGTCAATGATTTTGTCGCAAAAAGGCTCACAATCGATCTGCTTATCCTACATGTGATTTCGGGACTCCACTTATTCAACACTTGCTTGTGACTGCAGCTATTTCCAAAAGGGAGAGCTGAGGAATCATCCGTTACATCAACTGGAGAAGAAGATTAATTTTGATATTTCTTGATTAGCGAACACCAAAAACTTGAGCCAATCCCTGAAATACCGCAGTGTTCGCAAACTCGAGCACCTCATTCGGTCCCTTAGTTCGCAGATGAGAAATGTTGTTCTCCGTAGTTTAGTCATCCTCCCGAATTCCCTGCTCGACTAGTAGTGGTCATCAGGTCATGGTGGGTCGTTTGTATTCCTTTTCTCAGCACATCGTGTGTTCACACTGGGTTGATTTAAGAACATTTACCTGATAACCACCAACCAACCCCTATGTCATGCACCAATCAGTTTTGAATTTTGTGATAAATGTTGGAATAATTTCCAAAATAAAAACGAAAGAAATTGGACCATCCACAGTTCAATAATCAAAAGTTTGTCCTTCAACTTAAAATTCGGAAATTCCAAGAAAACATTAGTACGAGAATCAGATCAATAAATTTCTAGGTATCCATCATCAGTCAAACTAAATTTACATCATAAAGATCAGGAAGAAGCCTACTTGCTGCAGAATGATCCTGAGTTTCATCCTTACTTAAAGAAGAGATCGACGAATCAATCCATGGTCCATCTCTCGAAACACTCTTTTGCTCCTTACTATCCTCAGTATCCTGTGAATATGTTGATACATTTGTTTGGCTGTCTTTTGAGAGTTTCTCGAACGCTTTAAATCTAATCTCCTCGCTTGGCGTACGATGCATAATTTTTGGCGCTTGGACTGGGATTTTGCCTTCGAGCATGCTCACCACGGAAGACATGGATGGCCTAAGTGAAGGAGATGGATTTGTGCACAACAGTGCCAAATTTAACATCCGCATCGCCTCTTCTTCAGAGTAGTTTGAACCGAGAATAGGGTCCACAAGGTCTAAAAGATTACCTTGCTCTTGTAGGACATAAGCCTTCACATTCAGCAAATGTAAGAGAGGAAACAGGTTTAGAATCCAGAAAATGGTGAAATGAATAGCGACGAACTAAACATAAATCCCCATAAAGCACGTAAAAAAATTTACCCAATCAAGAAGGTAGACGAACTCCTCCTTTGGTCTGTAATTAGTGTTACTTTTGCCGCTGACAATTTCTAGAGCAACTACTCCAAAGCTGTAGACGTCTGCTTTGTCTGTCAAATAACCCCTCATCGCGTATTCGGGAGCCATATAACCTCTGCAAATATAAAATCCAATATACACAATTCGGTCAGTGCTGACAGTTCATGGTTTATCATGATAACGCAATACAAATTAACACATTATATATCTTTGTTCACAACTGTAATCCCCATAAAAATACCAGACCTAAACACCAAATAATAAATTGGATTCATTCACTTCAGGTATAGTAAGAAAGTGCTATGAAGGGCTAGATTGAAATCGCTCCACTGTAACGATTGCTGTCAAAGAAAAAGAATCTTAGTAATTGAGGAAGAAGTATTTCAATTCTCTTCACAAGCGTCAACAATCATACACAAAACTCACATCAGGGTAACATATTCAACCGAAGTATGCAAAGGTTGAACAACTGTATCAGGGCCGGGGGTAGAAAAAGTGCAAAAGACAAAGTCGAAGGAGTATTATATCTGGAAAGAGCAAATACAGCCAGTATTAATGTAAACACGACAGGAGCTAGGGCTGCAATGTAATCTAAAATGACTACTTAATTGTCAATGACTGATATCAAGCCCTTCTTATTTCTGTATATGAAGATTGGTTTGGGGGAAGATTGGGTTGTTATTTTGAATAATTATACTGCCATGAAGGATAAGGACATACTAATAGATACATATTTCCTATATCACCTCCAAACCCAGAATAACAACTTCATATATGCAGACTTTTGCCTATTTTCGATAATCTACGTGAAAATTATCTGCATTCATCAATAAGATCTGAAGCTGTTACTATACTTCTACTGACATAAAGTTAACCAAGCAAAAGGTTATGTATAGATATTCCACATACAGTACCTTTTTAACAGAACTATATTTAAGAATCGAATATGGAGAGGAAAAAGCTCACATTGTTCCAGCAATTCTCGTACTGATGTGGGTGTTTTCATCTTCATCAAGCTTAGCCAAACCAAAGTCTGATATCTTAGCATTTAAATCCTTGTCGAGAAGCACATTTGTAGCCTTTATGTCTCTATGGACGATTTTTAACCGAGATTCCTCGTGAAGATATGCCAGACCTTTAGCTATTCCTAAGCATATTTTCTTTCTAGTAGACCAGTTAAGGTTCAACCGTTGTTCCTCCCGACCTAAATGAAAGAACACAGAAATTGAAAGGCGAGAAAAATCAAAGATGCTTTTAACAGGTAGATAAGCTGGCAAAGTATTTACCAAAAAGTGCTCGAGCAAGAGAATTATTTTCCAGATATTCGTATATAAGAAGCAACTGATTTGATTCTATACAGCACCCATAGAGCCTGACAAGGTTGGGGTGTTGTAGAGCAGATATCATGCCTATTTCATTAACAAATTCGCGGTTTCCTTGCTTCGACTTTGAGGAGAGTTGCTTCACGGCAATAATAGTACTATCTGACAGTACACCCTAAAAAAAAAGATAAATTTCAGGTTATGTACATGGATATTAATTATTAGATTTTAGAATAGTTACTACGGGTGATCAATTATCAGATACAGCTAAAATGGATAAATACTTCTTGCCTTCATCCTCCTCTTTTTGCACACGTTCAGGGAATAAACAGAACATATTCTTATCAACAACTGCAAGGGGAAAAAATTAGTAACTACCTTGTACACAGGGCCAAATCCTCCTTCTCCAATCTTGTTAACATGGTCAAAATTATTTGTAGCAGATTTGATTTGTCTGAGAGTAAAGTGACCTGTCTGTAGATCAAGGGCTCGAAGTTCTGTCTCGAGAAGATAACATAAAATTGTTCAGTGACTAAGGTTTGCACAGTATGAACACCTAAACAACAGTAGTGATGCACAACCAGAGAGATGTAGGGAAGAGCAGAAGAGTAAAGAAGAACAAGAGGCAGAACAAGAGAAGAATGTTTAAGAATTTTGGAAGGAAACTCGATCTATTACCCATTTAAGAGTTATGATTATGTTAATAGTTCATCAAACTATACAAAAACAAATACATATTTTTTGGGTTTTTCACCTTTATCTTCAACGTCTTTTCTTCCAAGATAACCTTTCATCCAAAGTAAAGCTACAATAAAAATCCCAACCACACATGAAGAAACTACAATCCCAGCAATAGCTCCAGCAGATAGCCCCCCCGTATCAGGATCAAAGTCTGCATGGAAAGAGAGAAGATCTCATTATGAGGTGGCGGAAAAGGACAGTGGACCACATAAAATCACAGTACACTTACTTGGTGTCACAGCTATTGCAGATATCAAGGGTCCATATACCCCTCTGTCGGGGATGGCTGTGGTGCCCTTCCCTGTCCAGTACAAATGGATCTCCAGTGTACTTCCATTGACATGGACATTAAAATCCCTGTAAATACCTTTCCTAACGCCATTGGCTTCCTTTACAATATCAAAGTCCGTCAAAACAACCTCCCCCTGCATAAAAAGTCAAATGAACACCAACCATCTATATATAAGTGAGAGAAAAGGGATCCTAGAAAATCCTGAGGAATAAGTTCATGAAACAAGAAAATATCCAAAGATGTAATGAATTAACCAAGAAAGTGGTAGCCATAGATGTCTGCTGGAAAATTAGGGAATCAACTTACCTGGATTGCCACGTCAAATACCCGCCTTCCAAGGCTGCTAAAGGTGGAGTCATTGGTATAAATTATTTCCGCAAAATGGAGACGCACTCTGTAGCTACCTCTGCGCAAGCAAAGTCCAAAATACTTAAGTGAAGAAGGGGAGAGGCGAGCTGTTTGATAAAATTCTGCACCAGTCATTATCAAAGAAGAATTGTTTGTTGCAACAAATTTGGCATCATCCTCCCCCATGAAAAGCCCCGTACTGCTATAAGCCCATCCATCATGGGGCTCAAAGTATGACGGACCATCAACACTTAAGTTCTCTTCATATTCATTTCCTTCAAAGGTAATCTCTCTTCCTCCGCAATTTATAAAGAATGAATAATCTGTAAGTGTAATAAGAATGGTGGCAACTGAGTCATAGCCAATCTAACTTCGAATTAATATATAATGTCTTATGGTAATAGCAATACCCCATACATTTGGATTTTCCGGGGCATGGGAGGTCCCTCTTCAAACACCATATAGTCCTGTGAAATAAAAAGGTTAAAACTTGCACAGTATAGGAAGAAATAGCAGAATGACAGAAAAAGGACAAAACATTGATAGGGTTTTCAAAGAACTCACGAGTCACTGGCGGAAGTTGAATGGCTGGCAACTAAGTTCCTGTTAAAATCCAAGAATATTTGAGCAATAACGATCACAAACTAAACTCAACTGAATAATACAGATAAACGTACACAGAGGAGAACTGGCAGCCAGTTGCTCGCGACTCTGTAAAGTTGTTGTAGGATACATCCCTGCACACACACACTCCAGTTTAAGCCTTTTTTTTTTTAATAGCTATGAAGGCAGCTACACCTCACATAAAAATGTAAAAGGCACATGGAAGAAAGCAATCAGCAGAGGTGGTCTGAATTGGTTAACAAGATATCTTAAAGAGGAATTTATATATAAAAAGATCCACTCCATCCAACGCCAATTAGATTTGATATGAAACCCCATTCTTACTAATCATAAGTGGGAGTGGTAAATGCCTATACCAAGACTTTTGCCACAATTTGATTTGTTCCAAGCTGGCACTCAAAACTTTTTGTTGGCTTGTGCATATGAGTCCAGGTCAGAAGCAATAAAGGGTTTAATAAGAGAAACTGTATGTATTGATCCACGGAGTTATGACAAGAAATTTGCAGTGAAATAAAGTTGCTTTCAAGTTGATCAGTTTTGGTATAGAAGCTAAAGTTTGCCAAGAAAAAGAGAGATTATATTTCCATTTATATCTGATATCGTCCCAATGGTACAATAATAAAACCAGCAATACGAAGACTATTATGATATGCAAAGCTGAAATAATATTGCTTACATATTATTTCTGCTATCCAAAATCCAACCAGGTACCTCTCCAGTTAATGAGTTATGAGACAAAAACCTACACCATAAAGTAAAAATTTCAACTCTTAATGAATTGATGAACTGTAGAAGTAAAAAATAAATACGTGTGAAAAGTCAATGAATTAGATAAAGTTAAACCAACAGTGAAGACTTATTTATATTTAAAGATCATGAACTTACATAAAGTCTATGTTCGATAATCTCTGAAGATTATTTGGTATTTGACCATTCAACATGTTGAAACTCAGGTCTCTGCGAATAATCATTTTCAATCAGATAAAAACATCAAAGAAGAATACAAACAGTAATATGAATTTTAATGCTTTAGATTACTAGGCTATGATGAACAAACACTTCAATTCAGACGGTGTGTCCGTGTCAGACACGTATAAGGCATATGTCAAGTCGTAACAAATACCAACACTTCTCGGACACTTCATGACGTAGGTCTGATAAGCTTCATGCAGTGTCCTATTTTTTAGATTCTTAAAATTTCTAGTACTTAAGGGATACTTTAGGAATATTGCTTAGACAAGTGTGCATGTGCAGTATCCTATATTAAAAAACGCAAAAATAATATATGCATTAAATTATTTAAATCAACATGTCCGTGTCATACTTTCCTGAAAAATCACATGTCTGTGTATTCATGTCGTGTCCGTGCAACCTATTTACTAGGTAGATAACATTAAATAGTCATGTTGGACATCGACACTTCTCAGGACTCCATGACATGAGTTTGATATGCCTCATGCCGTGTCCAATTTTATATATTCTTTAAATTTCTAATACTAAAGGTATATTTGGACATTCTCTTATTAAGTAGATAACATTCAATTGTTGTGTTTGTGCCTGAAAATAAACTACCGGAAGACAATATTGACATTCAAATGCATCTAATTCAATGTCAAATAGAGAGCTAACAAAAATTAGGAATGTAAAAATCCACACAAGGTCTTGCAGAAGAAAAAAAACATGGAACTGAGTATTAAGGATGCCAAGATATATTTAGCTAATATATGATGGCATTAGCAAATAGCTAGGTACTTTCGACTGTCATTAGTTATTCTAACTCAGCAAAAAATGGAAATCAAGCCAAAACACTCCTTAAATGGGATAATTTCCTTTCTCAAATCATTGATAACAAAAAAAAAATCTCAAAAAAGAAAGACTTACAATACTTTTAATCCCTCCATGTCTCCTATATATTCTGGGATCGGACCAGTAATTGAGCAATTTCGTAATATCCTGTATCACAAGAAGGACGTAAGAGGCGTATGTGCCAGAAAGCTAACATCTAATCAAAAATGTTTTGAGTGTTTTCTTGAAATAATATGATACTTACAACTCCTCCATGGCTGTCAAGTTTTGCAAATTGGGGAAACTCGTGGTTGGTCCACTCAAATCAGATATCCTCCTGACAATCAAAATGCAAATAATTAAAAATACTCTTTTAGATTCTGATCCACTTAAACATCTGTAAAAGTCGAGCTTCAATCTTCTTTTCTTTGGTTTGAACAATTATTAAACGATATAAAGCTTTTGCTAAGAAAACATTTAGACTTACAACTCTTCCAAGTTTTTCAATTGGGATATAATAGCAGGAATGGGGCCCTCCATTGATGTGCCTTGCAAATCTCTGCAAAGAAACAGATAAAGGCTTGCTATCAAGATGTGTGAAGTCATCATGAATTATGAAAATCTAGTGAGAAAAGAATTGACAATACTCACAGCCTTGTAAGTTTAGTCCAGTTGCCAATTAAATTAGGTACCTTTCCTGATAATCTGCTACCATCAATCCTACTGCAAACAGTTTATTTAAGTTCAGATATGTATAAAAGTTCATAACCCAGTGAGGCGCAGTTCCTTCTCCTGGCATGAGTTTGATAAAAAACAGACCTAAATTTTGGCATTGATATGCACAAAGCAGCTGACCTCAGGTTGAAATCTGGCTTTATGTTTGTTTTACTTACCAGTGCACTAGCCAATGGCTATGCAAAGATTACAGATATCTCAGACCTAAATCCATTGTACTCAAATAAAGTGTATGACTTACAAATTTGTCAAGTTCTTTAGATTGCCGAATTCCTCCGGTATCGTCCCCGTGAAATTATTTGCAGAAAGAAGGCTGCAGGTAAATGTCTAATATTAGCAACCTGAATTATCATGGCAACGATAATGGGAAACCTTAGCCCCAACATTCATTTAGAATCATGCATATAGAAATAGCGCAATATTACAAGGAAAAATGATAGATATAATATTAAACAAAATACAATCATGGGCAGACTACAAAAGTATTTATGAGCTTTCTTGTACTAAATTAAGAGATGTAATATTACAAGTTATAAAGAAGTGATACAAAAACTAGAAAATGTCTCAGATTTCTACGAGGAAGTAACAAATACAACTATCTCAACCATATTCCAAGATGAATAAGAGAAAGGCTCAAAAATTTATTATAAAACAACATGGAGAATATGAAGTGGTCTTACAGTCTTCTCAAATTGCTCAAACTTCCCAGATTTGGCGGAATATTTCCTTCAAGCAGATTATCTTCCAAAATCCTAAGAATGAAGTTCAAATCATAAGCAAAACTGAGTACTATTGCTTCCACGGATATGATATAACACATTATTTATCACTCACAGTTCTTCCAAAGTGGTGATGTCACCAATTTCATCAGGAATCGTACCGCTAATACGGTTTCCAAGAAGTGATCTGTAACGAACATAACAATAAATAAAATCAACCACTCTATATAGGTAGGTCGGAACAGGGGTTTGGAGGTCCCATTATCAAGAACTTACAAAATAGTAAGACGAAGCCGACCAAAGCTCGGAGGAATTGATCCATTGATATAATTGCGAGTTAGATCTCTGTGATATAAAGAAGTCATGATAATTGTTTTGCTTTAAATAAAAATTTGAGGAAGAAGAAAAACAGAATAGCAATTTTATCCAGATGCAATAGCTTTAATTTCAGAAGCAAAAAAAGACTGACAACAAATTATAGTGTGTATGCAAATTAACAAATGAAAGTAAAGGACCGCCATGCATATACGATCAAATCGATAGAGTTCCCAAAATAACAATATTGCTACTTACAACTCTTTCAGATAAGTAAGATTTGCAAATTCTGCAGGCAAGGTTCCAGTCAAATTGAAACCCTTCATCTGGCTGTACATACAAAATAAGGAATTGAATTTAAAAGGTGACTTAAAATAATAGAAGTTTCAAAATTAGTAGTGATTGAATTAATCATCTCAATTCACAATAAGACCACCCCCATC
>CAIGRO010271967.1:0-12336 GCA_903798355.1 Fraxinus baroniana | reverse complement strand
TAATGGAAATGTGTCACCGAACAGGTAGAAGAATGACGACATCAAAAATGTTATTGTACTAACCCTATTTTTACGTTCAGGGCTTTATGTACATCAATTAACATAAAGAATAAACATGCACTACAAAAGCTACCACTACAACTAAGAACATAAAGAAACAACATCATTTTATTAGCGACTAAACTTACAGGTAGAATCTTTACCTGTCACATCAAGTGATTTTCCTGAAGCAGCACTATAAGTAAACTTCCTACAAATACCTTCTTCTATTGTTCTCTTCATTCTTAGACCCCAATCATGTGTACCTATAAATGCTCTTGTTTGATTATGCAGTTCTTGTCGACATGCATTACGCAACTCTCATGCTTGGGTGTATAATTTTCGACGTCGTGGATTTCGAGATTCTTTTGATTTAGCATAGATCTCTTGGCGACGCTTCTTTCATAGTTCACAGCCTCCAACGCTACCCTCGGCAGCATCCATAAGACATAATTAAATGTTTGGATTTTCCACAGCTATAGCTATAGCACCTGCTCAGTAAGAAAGGTATGTTAAATGTTTGTTATAATCAAATTCAAACACAAATTGCATCAAATATTTTAATAAGGAATACTAATAGAGGTTGAGTAGAAATTTTATTTACCAGTAACCAGAGCAGCTAATATTTCGCTGAATAGAGACACATCTCCAACGAAATAACTGCCAACGATAAAGGCTTTGACCTGTCCAACACACACGAAAATGATATTTTAGTTATAAGCATGAGGGGTATGATATAAAAACTGTTATGGGTATAGGCACTCATGACTGCATTTGTACTACTCACAGGCTCATATAATCCAATTCTTAAGCCTCCATATATGCACTGGCGATGTAAGCCAGGTATAATGCCTTTCCAAAGTGAAAATAAACCTTCTTCTTTAGCTATAGTAGCAATCGTACCCAACAAGCCCCTGTATTTTGATACACCCACTGCTTCCCCTAAAGTTGCTCTCTTTTGTAGCTGAAGCCTAACTTTAGCAGTATGCAAAGAAATGGTACAATATTACACATAACCAATAGATAAAGAATTATTTTTAGATATCCAAAGTTATAGTTTTATAAAACGAAATGAAAAGTAATAATTAGCTTCAGTAGAATTGATCAAACGTACTATTTTTGCCATATTTAAATAAGGTCGTTTAAAGATTAAGGAGCAACCAATTGTTGCATCAGGCGTGGACTTGACTTTAAGTGTCACAAATCTCCTAACTATATATTTAATTCCACTGGCATAAGACAGCCCACAAGGAAAGAGAAAAACCAGCTACGTTGAAAGGTACTGGTCGGTTGTTTTCCTTAAAAAGCATAATTAAAGAACCATGAAAGTCGGGTAGTTTGAACACTATGCTACACAGATCAACTACTAAGAGGCTGAAGCTATTCCATAACGAAAGCCATTTGAACATTTTGGAGATAAAGTGAATGTACTAATTAACTGAGCTGTTCAACTTCAGCTTAATTTATCTCTCCTCCTTCAGATAACCAATTTGTGACAATGTAAAATTTCTGGGACATTATTGCCATTTAAATTCCTTCCACAGACTCTACAAGGAATAACAAACATCGTAATATACAGTATGTAGCAGCAAATTTTCAATCAAAGCAATCTCAACAATTAGTTTGATCAAAATTAAGCCATAAATAAACTGTTTCTTATGGTTCACTCTCTGTAACAACGCCTTCATTTCCTGAGACATTTCCCACTACTTGGCACTGTCTACAAAAGCAAAAAAATTTGCTCGCCTGTGTTTTATTGTTTGCAAAAGCAAGCTTGTCGAATGAACTCTCAAGGTTGGTCAATTTTCTTGCAGTTTGGGTGTAAAATATTTTCAATGTTATTATCTTTGTCATGAATTGGGTGGGAAATTTCTGGCTAGAGTTGGCAAGATTGTCAAACTAACTCTCAAGCTTCATCTATTTTCCTTCAGTTTGGATTCAATTAGATTGGGTGGATAATTTCCGGTTAGCATTCTAGGTGTGAGAAATTTGAATTGGTGATGAAGGGGTTTGAATTTTTATGAGATTGAGAATTTTACGGGTAATTAATAATTAGTTTTGCCATGAATTTATATAATACTTTATTTTCAAATTATTATATAGCAATCTCAAAAATTTAAAAAAAAAACCCGGACACCGTGTGCCCTTGTCCGCGCTGTGTCTGGACATTTTTTTTTAAAGAGTACTATATAATAACAAACACCAAGTATTTTAACACATGTTGTGCAAACGTACTACTCTAAATAAGTTTCAAATAAGGAGAAATCAAACACCAACTGATTAGAGATGAATGAATTTATAATAATTTAACGGAAGACAAATTGGGAGAGACAAATAGAAAAATGAACAAAAACCTTACACTAAAAAGGAGAATGAAATTATCCATATAAAATAGAAGACAAAATAAACATAACTATATGAGTCAACATATAAGAACCGAGCGAAGAACGATTAATAGCAGGAAGATCCTCGAACAATATAATAGAGGGAAAAAGTTAAAGGGTCTTATGAAGATTGCAATGAAATTAACTCGGCAAGTGAAAGTTAAAGGGACAACTCCCCACCTTATTAACTCTGCAAGGTCAAGTTCACCTAAGCCATGTGTCTAAGGGTAAGAATGAAAAGTTTCCAAACTAACCGCTTCTTTGTCTAATCTAATTGCATTTAGCTCCCTTTCTTTCTCTTCCATCTTTCTCTTTAGCTCGTGAATCTTCTGTTCGTTCTAACACGGTTGCTCCTAAACAACCAATCATGCTCCGCAACAAACCGAATTATAAAGTTCACACACCAGTAGGCTAAAGGAAAAATTTAGACAAGTAATCAATTCATAAAGAGAGATTTTATTTAGATCATGTTCCCATGAGAGATACATTATTTTTTGAACATTTGGAAATGCATATGCATCCTTTTCAACTCCAAAGCAACAATTAAAAACAGCATGGTATGTAAAGGACAAATATTAAGCTAAAAACTTACAATTTTAGCAGCAAACCGAACTTCTTTGCAAGCACGTTTCTTAAGTTCACACTACATTCATCAATTAAGTCAAACAAGTTAGAAAATCAACACACGTAATACATTCAAACATCAATGAACACGATATGGAAAAAGAGAAAATAACACATTTATTATTCGTAATAACTGGAGAATTTTAGTGCAAATTTTTCCTTTTTAACAAGGAAAAAGGAATAGAAGTCTCTGAAAAGCTCATTAAGGTTTGAAAATGATACCAACAGAACTACAACCTAATGTGAAAATGACATAATAGTGTTATCTATCTTTTGATAACATGGAAAGCCAAGTCCTTACATATTTCTTACCTGGAAATTATTTACAAGAAAACTACATCCAAAGCATTGAAAAAGTTACCTACCTTGCTTTTAGAATGCTCCTTTTCCTTCACTTGCTTTTGGTATTTCTCTTTGTTATAGTCCACAATTTTGTATACAGGCGGCTTGGCATTTCTATCAATGTACAAAATGTAAATCAAGAACTTTTATAGGAAAAATAAGCAAAAGATTTAATCTCTCCCTCTCCCACAGCACCAGAAAGTGAAGGAAAAAAGGCACTTAGAAATTCCATTTGATCTATTAAGAGTACTAATTCTAGTTATGAGGAGTTATAAAGCCAAAAACATATTATAATACTTGATTAAGTGACAGTGAGGTAAAACTATGTTGACAAACCCCAACCCCTTCAAATGTTGCGTCACTTCTTCCATATGTCATGAGTGTGAAAAGGGAAGATCTTTCTGGAGGAAATCCGTCGAGGAGAATCTTCTCAACATAAATGGTCCGAGGTAAAAAATAATAATCTATTTTTCCATTTGTGTCTACCTGTTGGACCTGAGTGTTTTGCAACTGCAATACACTGTTAGCATTCCCTGAATGAATCATTAATAAGGTTTAGGATTGATTACTTACAATATAGACCGTAGTGGTTACAATGAAGTTGAAATTTTCACTGGATTAGGATTTGAAAAAAGAGAGCTCATTTTTTATGTAATTTAAGCATGCAAGGTATATACTATTTTCTTTTCACTTTCATTATCTAATAGAGTCACTTGGTGTGCACAAATATAAATTTTGGACAACTCATTTGATTTTCATTTCATCATGTGGTTTCCTTATCTAAGTTCAAATTTCAGAGGGATGTATCTTTACTGTATAACTATTCTTTTTACGTGGGAAAATACGAAATTTAATCATCAAATTGATTCAACTCAAGATTTCAAATAAGAACCCTCTTTCACTGGGAAGTGTATGAAACTTTAAAATGAAAGTATGGACTACTATATATATCCTTGAAATTAGATTTTAATTATCCACAAATTCTTTCATAGCTCATCCAGAAAAATCTATTGGATATGTGAAAACTGCCTCAACACATAGTAACATGACTGAGAATGCACCATGTTACTGGATTAATATCATGACAATGTACAGATTGCATTCAATTAATCCTAGATGCACGTACTACTTTACTACTTTCCACCACAAGTGAACGTCAAATATAGGTAGAAGATAATAGATCGAACGAGGTGAAACAGAACAAACAGATTGATACCAATCATGGGTAAAAGAGAGTTGCATATAGTTTGTAATTGTTGGTGCGTGTAGCCATTCTCGCTTATCAGTTGTGACACCTGCTTCTTCGTGCGGTCATTTTCTCCATCAATAGCTTGTGAAAGGAGCACCCAACAATTTCAAAGAGATTCAAATGTTGAAGGAAATGTCAGCAGTCCCGCACTGGATTCGTCTTTGTTTATGCTTAGAGTTAGATTTGAGGTTTTCATTAGTGATTTATAGAATATGAATACTACAAACAAGAAGCTAAGTTTTATGCCTAAAAGATTTATGAATTTCAGCATGCATTCATTAGGCATTATACAAACATAAAATACTACAGGAAGCTCTGTTGTACGAAATTTTAATTCTACTATTATTCCTTTTGCAATTCTCAATAGTGTTTCATAAGCTAGACTTATTGAATTTACACTCAAAAATGGAATTTAAAAATGCGCTAGAATCCATTATTAAATTGTGAAAATAAAAGGTATTAGGAGCTGGGAAATATAATGCAGGGAATACAGGGTGTCATGGAGACACGCTTCGTGTCTTGGTGAGACATGTTTCATCATTAACATCTAAAAATGCTTATGAAGTGGTAGTTTATTGTCCATTATGATTGCTTAATATGGGCAGCATAACCTCTGTTTGATTTAAGATGATTGTGAATCCTAGGAACCCCTCACAGTTATTTATCAAGATTCAAGTGCATATATCAACAACATAAAATCATGAAAATCAAACAATAAAAACCATCTAAACATTAACAATCCAAGTTTCTTAAAGTCGTTATTATGCAATTTTTTCTGGGTTTTCCTTCCAAAAAAATAAAAAGATTTAAACAATATCAAGAAATGCCAAAATACCAGAAGTAGAGGAGTCTTCATCTGTAACTCTACTTTCAGTTCCTTCAGACAAAACAGCTGCTTTTGAAGAAGATGGAGATGGAGTAAAAGTTTCATAGAGCTTAAAGGGATGTTTTCTATTTCGAATTTTCAGTGAATGAGCTTTCGGGTGTAGAGAAGCAGTACCAAAAATTATTTTGGTGTTCTTGGGTTTTTCTAGTTCTATAGTTGGAAGAGTTTGAGCCCCTCGTTTAATTTGAAATCCGTGCCCAGCCCCCCAGAGCTCCAAATTCTCAATCCCTTTACAACACAACCTACCAATAGCGCCAAGACGAACTGGGTAACCAGAATTTGTTGCCAAAACAGGGTTCAAGTCCGGCATTCTGTATAGGGTCTTATGGGTTTCTATTTTCAGGTAATAATTTGAGTTTGTTATAGTAGGTTATGGAATGGGGTGAAAAACGTAATCAAATTTTGGACTATGAAATAAAGAAATGGATGTGATAATCCTAATCAAAATTCTCAAATAGAAAAGAGTTTTTATAAAGATAGAACCATAATAGGCAGCAGGAATGAAACCAGGCGCCACAAATGGTTGGCAAAACTGAGTTAAAGTCGGTAGGTTATTTGAATTTGGAAGCTTATGGGTTTCTATTTTGAGACGAATATTTGAAGTTGTTGCCGAGATTTTCGCCGTCGAGAGGATAGTAAATTTTTGAACTACGAAATAGACGAACAGCTGCAATGAACGATTCCAACAAACCTGAGACCATCAAAATCTGGGCAGAGAAGTAGCAGAATACGAATGCAGGAGACACTCCCACGGCGAGCTTCCATGGACGAAGACACCGCAGTGCCTCAGTGGAGAACCCCTCGGCCTCGCCACAGGGTCACTGTCAGGACGAGTGGAAGTTTCTTCTGGAGAGTAAAACCCAGGTTTTTCGTTTACGAGTGAGTAGGGAAAAAGACTCAACATCCAAACGACGTTTGTTTGGGTGACGATACAAGAAGGCGACACGTAGCAAAGAGAAACTCCCTCTTTTATATTTGTTAGGATTTCGGAAAAACAAAAAAAAAAAAAAAAAAGAAATGGCCATAAAAATTCTGTCAACTCAATGGCAGATTTTTAAAGTTGTCAACTCAGGAGTGAATTGGGTATTTAAATTCTCCAAAGGGGTAAAATTGTCCAAAAATGACAATTTTGCAAAAGCTTTAAAAAAGTGACATTTTGGCAAATTTATGGCTAAAAAATGACATTTTGTGCAATTTCCTCAATAATGAATAAGAATTTGAAATATTTTCAATTTTTATTTCTTAGAAATTTTTATAATTATATATATTTTTTATAATTTTATGTTACTATAAGTTTGACCATATTTTTGAAAATACATTTTCAGAAATATTAGACAAAACGCGTTTTCAATATTTTACAAAATTGAAAACAACAAACTAAATGCATTCTAATTTTTTTAAAATTCATTTTTAACAATATATTCTTAATAAAATAATTGTACTCATAAACGTGTCTTCTAGATAAAACTTTATGTAAGTTATTATGTACATAAAGATTAATCCTATTCGAAAGTAGGGATATTTTTTTAATTTATGTGTAAAATGTTTTATTTTGTAAATGTGTGGTTGAAAATGAAATAAAGACATTATTTGATCTCTTAAATAATTTTTTTTCCTCTTCTTTTCAATCACAAATTTTTTAATAAAATAATATTATGTACAATCCAAAAAAATTTATTTTATTTTTAACCACAAATTCTCCGTCATTCTACTGATAAAAAATTGGGCTCAAACAGGCCCACATTCTTTCGTTAAAAGAGAGTTGGATATTTGGTGAGAATTAAGATTAGATTTTTAGTAAATTATAATAGAAATTTTTTAAATATATGATCGAAGAGTTATGGACGATAAAATATGTATTTTAATATTGATTGTTTGACGTTAATTTAGATTAAATTATGATTTTGATCCAAAAACATTAAACTGGCAGGATGGATTTGTGAAGAGAAACCCTACAGTGAAAATCGAAAGATGCAGAACTCTAGCCTGCCGGAAGATGTAATAGTGGCGATCCTCTCTCGTGAAAGCTCTCCTCCGATTTAAGTGCGTGTGTACTCGATGGCGCTCCTTAATCTCGTCCTCTTTCTTCGCCTCCTTGCACCTAGACCGCTCTATTTCCAACCCCGCAAGGCATTCCCTTCTTGTTCACGAACTACGCCGCCGAAACAAGCATATGTCACTCGATCTCCCCACCTTTTCCCCGAACGAAAATCTCAATCCTGGGCTTGATCGGGCCTACACTTTTGGACCGGAATTAATTTACGCGGGCTCAATCAATGGCTTGATTTGTATGCTGGGGAACTCAGCGGATAGTCTCTTGATATGGAACCCTTCCACCAGAATGTTCAAGACACTCCCAATTGGTAGGCATACAGATCCAAGTTGTCTTTCCATAGGATTTGGTTGGGATTCAATTTCTGATGATTACAAGGTCGTAAAGATTGGTTCTAATTATGACGATGGGAAATTGAGAAGAACGTGGTCTGAGGTGTGGTCGGCCAATTTAGATTCTTGGAATGAGGTTGAAATTGATCAGAATTTCGGCCTTCTGAAGAATTCTTGTGATGTGATAGTGAAGGGATTTGCTTATTGGTTTGCGGAGGATGGTTTTGAAAGTGACAGGATATCTTTAGTTGCTTCATTCGACATAAGGACCGAAGTGCTAAAGCTGGTTCCCGTGCCTGATTCTTTAGTGGGGCCGCAGAATGATTTTGATTGTATGAACTGGAAGGAAACTTTTGCTTTGATAGCACGTATTTCGTCAGAGCCTAGGAAAATATATCAAGTATGGACAATGGAAAACGGTAGTGTTGGGAAGGAATATTGGAGTAAGAAGTTCACATTTGAACTAGATGTTGATTTTTATTGTTTTGTGAACAGTGTAAATGGAAAACTTGTACAGAGAAAGCATAGAAAACTGATCTTATATGACATGGAAACCAGGGAAACCAAGATAGTTGGACGAGTTAAATTCCCAGTGCTTGGTGCTTTCTACTATGTGGAGAGCTTAGTGTCAATCAAGGGGTTTAGTCACGTTGGAGAAGATGTGAGAAGGAGATGGAGTGAACTAGAACTAAATACGGGCAATGGTAATGAAACCTAACTTTGATAGGAATTGCTAGGTTTTGTTGTTAGTCCAGTTTTGACATTAATCATATGTGCTTTTAGCCTTTGGGATTGTTTGCCATTTAATGTCTATCCATAGCTTTTGAGCTTGTAGGTACTGATTTATACCCATTATAGTAACGGGACGCATTTACATTGTTCAAGGACATGCTACTAGTTACCCCTAGAATATAGCTTCCATATGGTTGAGTAACTTGAGTTGCAGTAAAATATTGATATTCAATTTGTGTTTTATGGCATTCTTTGTGCTACAAATGCCTATGATTGAGCCAGCAGGTCAAGTAAAAAAGTTAGGTGTGGTGGAATGTGCTACGGTAGTGATAATTTATATGTCATGACAGGTAATGAACTAGTGATGATAGTAAAGTGGAATGGTATAGGTTAGGGCGAAAAGTGCCAATTTGCTACTTATTTCAAATTATGGGCTAATGCATCACAATGATTTATTTCAGGTCTGCAGCTAGAATGATGCATTGGTGGACTTGGTAAGATCTTGTATCTTATGTTTGAAGCTGTCTTGTTTTTCTATTTCTTGTGCTTTTTACGGAATTGCTAATGGATATGCCATTCAATGTCATTATAGTGACATTATCTTTGTTTATCTAATTTGAAGTTAAGCAGGATTATCGTGTGAGGTGCACTTTATAGAGTCAAACTTTAGGTGTTTGGTGTAATCTATATAGTTGTTATTGTTGTTTTGATTTATTTTCTTCTTTGTGAGTGAATCTCTGCAAAACTGGGTGTCACGTGGTCTTTCTTGTTTATTTTCCCAAGAAAGTCTGACTCCTCTGTTTGTGGAATATATTCTACGTAGACACTCGAAAATGAGGTGTTGAAAGTAGGTGGTCGGTGCAGGAGGAAATACAAGAATCAAGTTGAATATGGGATGGACTTTAGAATAACAAGCTTGTTAATTCTTAGTTTCAAATTCAAATATTATCTCCTAAAGAAAACTAAAACCCTGTTTGACAACCATTAAAACACAACTCTTTTTTTCTTAAACTCATTTTCAATAACAAATTCTCCCAATAAAATATTTTGCACGTCGGTCCAAAACTTTTTCCTTACTTTTTAATCACACGTTCTCTAAAAATCACTATTTCAAAACTCATTTTTCCCAAAAAAATAAAAATAAAAAAATAAAAAAAAATCTCTTTTTAATGATTGTTAAACAGGGGCTAAAGTTATCTTCAAATTAGTTTAATTTGAGAAGATAGGCAATAAAGAAGGTAAAGTATCCAAACTAACTAGGGAGAACCAGTGAGAAACTTAGAAGGAATGCCTGGCTTCGAAGATGTTGAGATCTGAAATTAGAGAAGTCAGTGCTTATGCTGGCCTATTGCTGTCATATAGTCGGTGCTTCAAGTTTAAGTCCTCAAAATCATAACCTGTGATGTTTGAGCCGCACCTAATTTCAATTAAGATCACTTTTAAGCTTTCTTTAAGCAGAAGGTAACTCTGAGATGCTTTCTTATTCCTCTTTGTAGCAGCCCCAAAGTTGGGAAGTCCCAAGCCTCATCTATGCCCTACAAATCATTAGATGCTACTTAAGTGTCTTCAAAAGAATGTATATTAAACTCTCAAATTACACACGGAACCAATCTCATTCAGTATCCTGCAAACAAGAGCATAATAGACCATTGGACAAAATACCCCTGCATATAAACTAACAAAATAATCACTGCACCTATAATTAAATTATTGCATAGTAGTGTATTTTATCCACATAACCATCAGTTCACTGAGAAGTTCATATTTTTGTTCTACATGAGGTAAATAAAAAAGAAAATATATATATAGGATAATTGACTGGAGAGTGATAAACAAGCCTCTATTTAGATCTCCTACCTTTATTTGTTTATAGAAAATAAGTAGGTTTCTTTTTCTGTAGTCACTGAAAGGACTGGAATTAAGCAAAACGAAGATGAGAAAATGTATGTGAACTTCTCCTCATGGGTCATTGTGGAAAGATGTAGTTTTGTTTTTATTTCATAGCTTTTATAAGGTGTACGATATTTTGGCAATTTAAATGCTAGATTTTTTGCTATAATTGTGTATTAACTTTGAAGTACTATAACATTTGATATAAATAGTACTAATTTTTGTAAATAGATGAATATGACAGTTATGTTCATGACTCTATTGAGTTGTACAAGAGCACTAGCAAACCAAATAAAGTATTTGGCTTGAAAGAATTTTGGTGATGTGGTTGAGTTTCATATTGTTATGTGGTTTGTTTCTAAAATATGAAAAATGTAAACATTCAGATCTGATTTTCAAAGTAGTAGATTGCTGGAAAATTGTGGTGCCTTGGTTTTTTGAAAGTTACAAGTTAATCGATTGCCTTGTATGTTGCAAAATGTAATAGGTATGCAAAAGCAGATTTCAGATTTCATATATTGATAATATAACCATCCAAACATGAGAAGCATATACTTATCTTGATTTTATGGACAAAAATGGGGAATCTTTAATGGTTTCAGCACTAGTGAGCCCTTGTTTGTTATGCAACATTTCCTGATATTAAATGGTGCTGTATGGTTACGAATAAGAATACAGAATGGGGGGTGTTAGTGTACACCGTACCGGTATCAAACACAAGGTCCACTACAGGAAATGCAAGGCAAGCTAACTGGATTTAACATGAAAGCATTTGACTAACATAGTTTCTTCTTATCAGAAAAGCGCCCTTTCAAAAACATAGGAAATGCTAAAATATATATTGCTCGTCCGAGTATCCCGATTCTTAGAGAATTTTTTTTTTCTTATAACTGAGTTTTGTTCCAAGTGCTTCCTTAGTGGCAGCTACAGAAGTTAATGTCCTGTTTACTGTTCTTCCCCAAATAGTTTGAAAATCATTGCAGTCTGTGCTCTTGGGTTTCATTGCTTTAAAATTGACTTCATTTTCCTTTCCATCTTTATGTGAATGATATGTTTTCGGCAGTGTCATAGTAAATTGTCTATATTAACTTTGGTAAATGTGCTGCATCACAATTTAATTTGATGTTATATTTTTCCTTTCTTATCATTATTTCTATAAAATTGTTTATTCTCGCTGTTTGTCTATATTTACTTTGGTAAATGTACTGCGTCACAATTTAATTTGATGTTATATTTTTTCTATAAAATTGTTTATTCTCGCTGTGGGACTGGACGACTGGACTACACATGAACTAACTTACCCCGTTTCTTCTATGATATGATAGATATCTGGAATGAGTACTTCTCAGTTGCAACTGGTCACGGTTGTTGGTGCATGCAAGTGTTATATTGCACGCCTGCTGTTTTCTGGTACAGGAAGTTCGTAGTCTTCACTAAATCAATTATTTGCTTTTGCTCTTTTACAACTCGCGTTATGTCCAATTGATGGGAGTTTCCGGTTTTATGGATTATGTGAGCAAAAATCAGATGTTTTGCTGCATCAGTTTGAAAATATGTTTCCAAACTTTGAGTATTTTTTTATTTTTTGACAGCTAAATATGTTGTTGACTGCTCTAAATTTCCTTACAGTTTTGTAATTTTTTATGTTTCAATAGGGACAGTAAACAATAAATTCAATGAGAGTAGGTTAGTAGATGTAATTCACAAGATGAACTTGCACCTTATCCCTTCCTTCAGCAGATGCAGTGCTATTATTTCTTACCCAGTTTATATGTGAAGATGAACCAAAAAATAAATAAATAAAT